>JARHVA010001402.1:190000-297500 GCA_037957365.1 Torreya grandis | reverse complement strand
AGATGAAATTATGTTATGCAATTGTAGTTTTCTTTGGAGGATGAATTATATTATATGATTGTATATTTATTTTGAGAATTGAAAATGGTATATGTCTGTAGTTTATAATTTAATAGTATTATTTAGTTTTCTTTCTTTTGAATATGACTTACTGAAAAAGCTAAAGACATTTAAATGAGTAAAATGGGCATTTTTCCTTTAAAATGATTAAATTGCCTCTAAATGAGGTTAACAAATAATGGATTTGTTTATGCTCTTAGATACTAAATAATTATATGGTTTATTATTTTTGGTGATTTATAATTTGTTACAAAATAAAAGAGATCATTCAATTGATTGGTTGTTGAAGTTTATTTGTAATTTGAAATCACCACTTTGATTAAGGGTGAATAATAGTATGAGTTCAATCAAATGAAATTTATTAATTGTCATCAAAAAAATATACTTAGATAAGTTAAGGTTGATAAATTTTAAAACAACATACCTTGTTAAAAACATTTATGATTATTGTGTAGATTCCTTGATTCAATATGGAATCAAGAAACTCCAAGTGTTATTAGTTATAAGTTGAATCATTAATTAATGTAATATTAATTGTAACCATTAAATTTTTCCTACAAGGTAATCTTGTAAGAAGGTATATATGGTAATAAATAGGATTTAAAAATTATCATAACACCTATGCAATGATTTAATAAAAACCAATATATTATTAGTATTTATTCACTATTGCATTTCATGATTTATTGAGCTATGTAAATGTATTAAATTTCACGTAGAACTATCATAGTTATCCAATCTATTTCTTTATGAATGTATTTAGTAGTAGTAAATCAAGTATTAAATGTTCGTATGTATGCTATGACTTAAACACATGATGAAAAAATGTCCTACCATGTGTTGATACAAACCTATTTCAAGTGGCATGGTAGAAATCTTCAAAAAAATTTATTTCTTGCTCCTCAAAAATAACAAATATGTGATGAGTTGTATATAATTCATTATCTTATGAATGTATCTTATTACAAATGGAATAATTTAATGGATATTATCTCATAAAAATGCATATGGTTAATTGATTAAGTAATTATATAAAATAATTCTTGGTGGCTTTTAAAAAGAACTTAAAAGGGAAATAAGCTAATTAGGATTATGGTAACTAGGCTTAATTGGTTACTTATTAAAACCCTATTCATTGAAATGAATCTAGGGTAGACTAAAAAGGCTTCCAATAAGAGATAAAGTGACATATTTATGAAATGACACTAAAATAAAGTTCAAAATATATATTTCCATGCTTGGTTCATAATTCAATACTTTAACATGATTGTTCTGATTACCTTTAACCCTGAGATATTTATTTAACTTGCATTAAGATGATTACATACTTTCACTTGTTTTTTAGTGTATACTTATAAGTGTTGTTTCTAAACACCCCCCATTTCATATTTACAAATAGGAACCCATGATTATTTGGAAGTCTTTTGACTAGTCTTATAAACCTTAGAAGGCTTTGATAATGTGATTTTTGCATTGTATGCTAAGATTTGGTCATGTTTCAATTTTATAGAATCATGTATTTGACATTGATGTGTTAATTGACATGTTCACAAGTGTAATGAAATTTTACCTATGTTATATAAGAAGATCAGATTGATATATATTTATGATGTGTTTGCTCAATCTATTTTTGATCTCCATTATGATTTAGTTGAATCCATGAATGCCATAATTTTCAAATAATAGATTAAATATTATACACATTTATTGGAATTTATGATCTAAATTCATACTTTAGATACTTTACATATCAATTTTAGACTAATGTATTAATCCCATTTTGAGTTGTGATTTGTTTAGTGACTATAGAAAGCTTCCTAAACATCAATCTTATTGTAGAGTTTATAGTCTTATGAACCCATAGATCAACCTTTGATCATCCACTAGATAAATCATGTTATCTAAAGTAGCTCAAATTTATTAAAAGTTTCTAAGTCTAAAGGATTTTCTATGTCCTATCAACCATTCACCTATCTTAATCTTAACTACCTAGAGCTATATGTCAACAACCATAGTTGAAGTTCCCTGAGTCATTGATACTCCATGGGCCATCCACATATCCTAATCTTGGTGACTCAGAGATATGAATTATGTCCAATTATTTTGATGGAATTTTGAGGTCTGAAAGGCCCATTAACCATTCACATGGCAGTCATTGATAACCTTGAAACATTAGAGCCTAAAGTAAATATCCCAAATGCCTAATATCCTGAGGGTTTGTGATGTCACCACTTGAAATCATCTCAGGGACCAATACCATAAAGAGTATATAAAGATATGGAATGAGTCCTAATCCCATCAACCATTGGATAATCCCAATCAATGGTTAGTAATGGGTTAGTGGTAATCAATGTTATAAAGCAAAGGCCTATGAGAATGCCAAGTGTTTTGTTTCTACACATTTTAAAGACATAATATGATGGGGATAAATTTAATGGCTGTGGCCACATCAAAATACATAGTAAAATAAAAATATAGAAAACTAATGGAAATAATAATGGCATTCAAAATATAATTTGAAATGATGGAATGTAAAGCCATAGATAAGGTTAGTTAGGCAATTTGAGTGCCTAATAAAGAAGCTATGGAAAAATAGATTGGTTAATTCAAATTTAGGTTTATATCCAATATTTTAAAAATGGTTATAACAATATGGATTAAGACTATCAACAAAATCTAGTTTTCATTGTCTTACTAAAATAGAATTACTAGATCTTATTACCATTAAAACTTTATGATTTAATCTTAAACTTGTAGAAGCTAAAGTTAAGTGGATTCAATATAATTATAACTAGGGTTTAAAATCAAGATCATATCTTGAAACTTAAGTTAAAATTTAGACTCATATTCTAATAAAATTGTAATAATATTTAAAATTTTAAATCAAATTGGAGGATGAGGTGACCCCTTCCCTAAGTCTATATAAACATGCAATTTTTAATTGTAAGAGGAGGAGAATTAAACATTCAATACAAAAAAGAAAACTTTTGGATTGTTCTATAAGTGGGATTTCATATGCATTTTCTTGTCTAATTTTGTGTTTAAGCATTAAGAATTTATATCTTGTTGATGTATTCAATTATTCATTATGTGAAACAACTATTTTTTAATGATTAATTGTCTTAGTTACTAGTTCTTATCAATTTGGAATGAGAATAAGCTATTCTAGATTGATATGCATCTATGATAAATGAATATGTGTCTATTGATTAATTCATGAATGGTGTTTAAGTGTTTTTGATATAGATTTCTATTATTTTTCAATAGAATATCTAGATGCTCTCTATCTTCTTAGTTATAATCTCCCACTTTTGTATGTGCAACTACAATTCTAGTGGCAACAACCTTTTACCAATAACTTACTATATCCTTTATTTTAGACTCTTTACTATGTCTACCTATTTTTTATGCTATAATAGTTGGCTAGGCATTAATTTTGACATTTATCCCTTTCATGGAAACTAACCTGGGAGTTTTCTTTGTTCTTAAAATAGATCTCTCTTTCTTGCCCTACCTTTCCCTTCGATTATGGTTTATTTTGGTCATACCCACTCTATATTAGTGATCATACAACCATTTAAATTAGATTTATTATTTATTTTAGTTCTATTAATCCATTAAACTTAGTGTTAAACAAATTATTCTTTGATGCTATTCCACTGAGTGGTTGTTTATAAAATTGAATACCTCACAACTCATGTCTTTGAGTGAATTTTGATTTATTGATCCTAAAATATTATAGGTTACCTCATAAGTCCTTTAGTGTGCTTAAAATACTCATCAACATGATATTTTTGGTGATATAATGAGGGATTAGTAGTCTTGATAGTATTTGAATCTTTCATATAATTTAAGAAAGAGAGGCTTCCAAGTCTCAAATCTTGAGGTTTCTTGAACTTTTATTTTGGTTTACATTGGATACCTCAAAAAGGCTAACTAGGTCTAATGCCTAGTTTGGTTCACTAAATTCACCTTTATAGTATAATATTAGACCAATATTAGATAAAAGTGATTCTAAGAGTGTAATAACTCAGTCTTATTCTCCTGAAAGAAGAAGTTAACTATTCATATATACCATGGCTTTAGCTTAGTTAATTGGTTTTATTGTGGCAATACCTAGTCCTATTCATGATTTTCCTATAAATATAGAAAATTATTTACCTACTTTCTCATCCTTATTAGAAATAAATTATAAAGAACATATAATGTCCTTTAAGACTTCATTAGGGTTAATGAATTTAGTGATACATGAATATGTGGCTTGTAGACTTTTCCCATTTATATTACAAGATATTGCCTATGATTGGTTCTTGAATTTTTGTGAAGGTTTAATCACCTCTTAGAATATTTTCAAACCATTTTATTGGCTCACTTTAGATAAGTTACCATCTAAATTATTGTATATAAACATTTCGATAACATAAAAAGAGAGTCCAATCAGCCAATTAGAGTTCTCAATGCCCGATTATAAAAGATGTACATCATGATAGATATAACTTATATACTTAATGATGCAATGGTTTTGGAATTGTATACAAATAATTTAGATCCAATGACTAATATTTTATTCTAAATAATGCCATTAATTAATACTTTTCACTTGACATATGCTAAAGCTATTAATATTGACAAGCAATTAAATCCTTTGGCACAAATTATTCCAAATGTCAATCCATGTTTTTTAACTTTGAATTATATCCCAATAATAATTAGAACATGTTTATTCCAAGTCAACACCATATATATAATTCAATACCACTAACACAAGCTACCCCAAATCAACATCTCAATTACCCAAGTAATCCTACTCAGAAAATTAGTCAACATCAAAGCCAGGCTTTAGTCTCAGTTAACACTGTCACTATGTAGGTTACAACTATAGACTCTAAAAAATTTGAACTAAATGATATTCAAATAATAATCCAAAAATTGAGAAATGATTTCATTGATATGTAAAAATTGATGAGAAATGCTACAGGTCAAATACGTAATTAAAATTATGGATTTTAAAGATACAATAGACCTTTTAATAGATCTAACAATAATACATAGTAACTACCTAATAAATTTGCTAAGATAAACATATTAGAAAAAACCTTGCCTAATTGGTGTAGATTCCATAGTACATCCCAACATAGTGAATTAGATTACATTAAACTTTGTGCAACATTTGAAAATTTCTAGCAAGAAATTGAAAGACATGGGGTAAATTTTAATAACTCAAAATAGTCTGCAATTGTTTCTTCAAATTCTTTGAGCACCACAATGATCTTTGAGACTTATGATTTTCATTTTCTAGTGGAAGATGAAAATGAGCCTAAAGATAATATTGATGAAATACATGCTTTCCTATAGTTCAAGATAAGTAATTACAATTTTATAAATATGCATCCAATTACTACTTCAACTCCTCAAAATAACATTATAACTACTCCAGATCCAAAAGTTAAAAATAATACACCTTCCCCAAAAGAAAATAATTATTATCAAAATAAAAAAGTACAAAATAAAGGAGGATATAATATTATAGAAGACATGAATAAAATTAAATAAAATATTACTCTTCATGAATTTACTCAAATTATAGAGTATAAGGAACTTTTGTTGTAAGATTTGATAGAGAAATATGTAATTGGTGAATCTAAAATTGATCCTATTAATGTAATTTAAAATGAAAAACTAGAAGTGAAACCTTTTATACTAACCATTAGAGCATTTTTTAGGAACTTGCATAATTTTTTGGTTGATTCAGGAGCTTATGCCGCTATATTGCTAACAACTATTTATCAAAATTTGGGATTGACCTTGAATAAATCAAAGAGAATGGTCTTGTAATTGGATAAAATACTACTACTAGTTGTTAGAGAACTTTCCAATGTTCACATATAAATATATTCTAAACCATGTGTGTAGATGTACATATATATTTTAGTGGTTGATATTATATAAGGTTATGTATTACTTCTAAGTTGTGATTGATCAAAAACATTAAATGGATACATGGCAATTGATTTTTCACACACGTGGCTACCATAGAGAGGATTAGCCAACCAAATCAGAGTAGATTGAGAGCCAAATATAAAACATATAATCATATAATATAATTCAAGGAGTGAAAAGGTAAATTTCACATCCTCACAAGCTAGATTTTACACTTTCACCACAAAATATGAAAAACTTGAGAAAGAGTTCAAATATTATTCCCAATTCTAGACACTTCATTTCAATAGAGCTAAGTCCAAGCAAGGGTTAGGTGTAGGCATTCATTTGATTAGTCTTGATGTAAATAAATACATGGATACCTATAAACTATAATTTCCATACACTAATAATAGAGCTGAACATGAAGCTTTGATTCTTGGCTTAGAGTTCACCCTAAAGCATAATGTCAAATAATTAGTGGCATATAGAGATTCAAAAATAGTTGTCAAGAAAATCAAGAATGAATAGAAAACAAAATTACCATACCTAAAAAATATAAGAAAAAAGGTTGGGATTTAATGAAATCCTTTGAGGTGTTTAACATTATAGTTGTTCCCATAAAACAAAATCAGATAGTTGATTCATTAGATTCTTCAATAGCTAACTTGATACCCATTAATGAATAAAAATTTAGAAAATCTTGGTGGAGTTAGTACCTTATCCATTAGTAATAGATAGCATAGATAATTTATAGGTATTTGATGATGATCATTATATTATTTAATTTCCAAATAATTTTATTATATTTGAATCTTAGATAATAGATGATAAAGATGTACAACACATGAACAAAAAGGATATGGGAGATGATGGCATTATGTAATTGAAAGAGAATTGGATACCCACAAGAATGGTTTCTTTAGAAAGAAATTTTGAAAAAGATCTAAAAACTCAAATGCAAAGATAATCTAATACCATTGAGTAAAATTCAACAAAGAGAATTTGGTAAATGATGAACATCTCCAATATGTCAATATTGGTCTAAGTTTCACCAAAAGTGAAAAGTAAAATTTGATGGACAAATTAATAGAATATAAGGATGTAATTGTAATAACTTATGAAGATTTGAATATTTTTGATCTAAGAGTTATTACTTACAATATCCCTTTGAATCAAGATCATCAGGCTTTTAGGAAAAATCAAAGATTAGTCAACCTAGTTCTTGAGCCTCTTATTCTAAGGGAAGTTCATAAGCTGCTAGAAGCCAAAATTGTGTTCCCAATCAGACATTCTACATGGGTAGTCAATTTGGTACTAATTAGAAATAAAAATTACTAGATTAGGCTATGTGTTGATTTCAAAAACTTAAACAAGGATTCAAAAAAGGATAATTATCCTCTCCCTTCCCTAGATGAATTAATTCAGATTGCAAGTGGATAGATTTTTAGGTTATAACTAGGTGCACGTAGATAGATTTTTATTTTAGACATTATATTTTATGGAATAATATTAATTTTATTGTCCTAGATCCAACTATTAATTTCACTCTTAGAAAAAATTAATTAAGTGAAAGGAGTAAGTGGATGTATAAATTACAAGAATTTGATTTGGAAATTAAACTAGCTAAAATAGTCGGAGGTCAACAAATATTACATCTTATGATTGAGCTAGATCCATGCTTATCAATATAGAAATATATGAAGTACAAGTGTCAAAATGTGAATGGTATGACTAGATTATCCATTATCTCCTTATATATACACATTCTCCATAATTCAATAGATAATAGAATCAAGCTCTTAGACTCAAATGATAAAAAGGAGTCCTTTATATAAAAAATTCTAAAGGGTTTTACTTAAGGTGTGTTTCTAAGGAAGAAGGTACTAAAATTATTGATAATTTACATTAGAAAATATGTAGTGTATGTCCCTTAAGAAATGTTACAACCCACTTAATTTTTAAGAATGGGATACTATTGGCCTATAGTTTTTAAAGATACTATCATGTAAGTAAATGTCATGAATGATAAGTATTTGGTAAAAGATAATTCTATGCAACTATGACTTTATAACTTATCATTCAGGAGAAGCCTTTTGCATAATGTGGATTAGAATTTATGGTGAAATCAATCCTAATTATTCAACTAGGCACAAATTTGTCTTAACAGTAACTGATTATTGCATTAGATGGACAAAAACCATGGCCACCAAGAATTATAGAACTGAGGATGTTATCAATTTTCTATAAGATAATATATTAACTAGATTTGGGACTCTAGTTTCTATAGTATGTGATATTGGACCAACATTTAAATATATTGAATATATAGAATAGGCCCATGATAATCATATGATCATCAAATTTTCATCTAATTATTACCCATAGAAAAATGGAGTGGATGAGTCCAATAATAAGAATTTGATAGATGCTATTAAGAAGTTAGCTCAAGATAAATCTAGAGAATGGAATCTACTATTAAAGTATACACTATGAGTAGACTAAACTATTAGAAGCATAACCACTAAGGGGGGGGTGAATTAGTATACAAAATTTTCTTTCTATTCCATATACCATTCAGTAACCTTTCAAACCAATCTGATAAACAAGCAATACATAGAGAAGCAATCATATAAGCATTAAGTAAGATATCATCAAATGAACAAAAGATATATGTAGGAAACCCTCATGGGGAATAAAACCCACTAATACACCACTTGGAATATTATCCTATAAGGAATGGATCAACATTTAGTGAGGCACCAACCCCATAAGGAATAATAACCCCTCACTAGTCAAGCACCAACTTAACTAATCCTTTAGCAAGCTCCAAATTACAAGGAGTTTCCAACCCTCTACATGACTTGACATCAATCCATCCACTTAAAAGACAATTATTCAAGATCTAGCCTATAAGGTAGCTCCCATTACCTTTTGACTAAGCACAAACTCATCCAAGTCTAACTTGATCACCTCAAGACACCTTGTTGCTCAAACAATAGATGATCACCTCTTCTTTAGCTATCTATATTCTCTATTTGCATTCCAATCATTTTCATATAGCTAGAACACACCTCTAATGTAGATTGATATTCTCTCAATATGTAATCAACTCATTCAACTCTTCTCAACCTTCTTTCTTTTTCAAACAACCTTCTAGGTTCACTCACTCAATATGCCTCTTACTAGGCTTCATTAAGTCAATTTAACTTGTCATCCACATGTAGAAGCTATGTTATAAATTCATCATAATTTCTATCACCTCTTATAATATTCCTACAGACCTTCTTTTACTCCTCAAGGTGCTCTTATATATGCTTTCACTCTCATATGTCTTCATTATTAGCCTAGTTTAGTGATAAGTTAACATGAGTGTCAAAAATAATTAGCATAGAAGATATAACTTGTCCAAATAACACCATGTACATAAATAATGAGTCACCATATTCTCCATACATTCATTTTCATACTTGGTCTAATGCAATTTTTGTCTTCTATACCAACATTTTTAGAAATAAGCATTTTACTATAGGTTTCACTTACTGTCCTAATATACCACTACCACCTAGATATGCCTAAGGGAGTCCTCTACCACTTCCAATCATAAAAATAGACTTAAAAATCCATTTGAGCCATTTCCAACAATATTTTCACCATCGGGTCACTATAAGGGTTTTGAGAGGGTTTTAGACTAGTTTCCCTTATTAACATTTATTCATTTAGATATATCCCTAAAACAAACTAGTAATGATTGGAAAGAATTTTTAGGACCCTTTTAAATTTATTCCAAATATTTTATCTTCCCATTCAATAGTCACACATGCCAACAATAAAAATAAGTTCCTTCTAAAGTCCTCATCTCTTCATTCTGCATACATAGAAGACCTTCAAACTCATTTTCTTGCTTTATCCTTCAACTCAGGACTTGAAACTTCATGATAAATATTGAAAAAAAATCTCATACCTATTTAAAAACTCAAATTATCTCTTTCACCTTTTAAACTAAATCTGACCCCTTATTAGGCCACATTAGGTCTCTTTGCATGTTACGTTTTGAGCTACTAGTTACATGTTAAACCTTGAATATACCTTGAGACCTCTTTTACTAATCTCAACACCTCATACCAATTTTATTCACCCTCATACCATGCTTACACAAGCTCAAAAGATTATAAACCTAATCATTAAGCCTCATCATGTCACCTAGGGTCTTAAGACAAGGTTTATGAGAAGACCACTAATGAATAACATGCCCATTTGGCTCACTTTGAAAGTAATGTGACTAAATTAAAACCATTTTCAAATTATATAACACTAAACTATACACCTTCAAGCTCAAACATATCCATGTTATCATCACCATGCCTTTACAAGCCATTTTCATGCATTATAACTAGGCCATTAAATAGATCTTTAAGGTACCATACCACTTTGAGACCTTCCTACCACTATATATGCACTTTGAAACTCACTCTCATGCCATCAACCTCATTCCATTCTCAAATAATACCACACATAACTCAACATACATGTAATTACTCATTTCAATGAGCCACCTTCTTATGAGCCAACACTTGACCTCAAGTATATGACATCAAAGGTATCTCTCACCTTAAAGACCCTTCTTGACATCAATTATAGTGCACTAACACACATATTGATGTCAACCCACTCTATAAAAGTATATCAATCTCATCTCTACAAGCTAGACTTTCTCCCCATTTGACATTAATGATAAAGGGTCATATACACTCTCACAAGGTCATCCACACATAGTCTGCTAATACTTAGACCTATGCACTCATAAAACAATAAAGATCCCCTTTTGTCCATACATATTTCTCTTCAAAATTCTCAAGAGACTTGAGTTAGCTCCCCCTAACTCTATGCTCCACCTAGATCATTTTGATGAATATAGAACATTGAAACCTCATGATACTCTTCATAATGAATCAATCTTACACATTCAGTCAAGACCCTTTAACAAAAATCAAAACACTTAGTATCTTTAGATGACTATTATCTTCTTCATGACACTTAAATAATATCAACATGACAACCTATAGCATTATGAACTTATTATGTCACCTTGATATCAAAGAAATTTTACATTTAATGACACAAACTCAAAGGAACACAACTATCTTCTTTTAATTTTACAGGATTCATGTGATGCTATGATATAATGATCACTTCTATAACTTTATGAAAATTATCAAGGCATAAATAACTTTTTATCTCACTCTTATAACATCACAAGACTTTGGATTATATGAGAAAACAATCTCTACCTTTAATAGCATTGTTCTTGTAGACTAATCTTCAACTCTCACATCAGTAGTTCTATCTTTTCTACTTAGATAACATCTTAAGATCACACATGCATTACATGCATGATATATTCTAAAGGAAACATTTCACTCATTACATCTAGTGTTAACTAAGTTTCATAGGACATAACAAAGTCATTTATCTTGTGAACACACACTTTAGGGTTTATAGTCACATGAAGACTAGAAACCCTCATACCTCTATATTTTGAGTTAGAAATTCATAATTGGGATCAACCTGATCATTTAAAAACACTTATCAAAAGATTAAAGATCTTAAGAACATATTCAATAACATTTATCATCCATCCAAAGTGACCAAAAAATCCAAACCATTCAACAAGTCACTTAATGTCTTCCAAAAACATAGATCTTAAGTACAATCCTCTTTCATTAAGATTTGACTACACAAAGGCACACTTAAAAAAAAATTATTCAATACATGGAACAAGACTATAATGAGATAATAACATCATCCAATGCTCAAAACACCAAATTTAGACCAATAAAAAAGTTTTAAATCTAATTTATTCCTCCTAGGTTCTCTAAGCAAGAACCCAATCAATAAATTCTGACTTTGATATGTATAAATGTACCTATACAAACATCCAAATCTCCAAATCATTTTGAGGATAATCTACAAGAAGTTTATCTTGAAACTTTCTTGAGTATTCCCATACTTCATATGCATGCTTGGGCATCTTTTAACATCCACTCATACCTATGTGTATCCATCTTACCATAACACCATATTTATACACATGCTCATGATATGACAATGCTCTTTAAGACTAATGCTCAAAAGTATGCTTACCTTGTATCTTGATATTGACCTTGACATGACATCAACCTTAGAATAATTACCAAGTTTATTTCAAATTCTCTCTCAATAGAGAGATAATAGGTTACTTTCAAATTATCTCTTGTCACTTTGTCAGTTGGTTTCCTTGTCACATACCACAATATTTTGCCAAGACCTTATGTAAAAATCAAGGACTTACCAGACCATGATTAAGCCATCATGATCACATACCATTAATATTCAAAGAACATCTCTAGGACATCAATGACACTCACAAACCTTTGACATCAATGATAACATTAATTTCACTATACTAACAACATGAACATACCTCAAAAATCTCCCCCTTTGTCATTGATGGCAAACACCTAGACAAAGCTGATCATTATCATCTCCCCCTTATGCATAAATTTATCCCCCTTTGACATTAATGAAAAAGGGTCAATGTTTGACAACTAACTGATCCTTGGACCTAAAAAAACACACCATTCTCTCTCCAAACAAGATCATTCTCTCTCTCTCTCTCTATCAACAACTCAAAAAGATCAGGCTCATAATCAACTACTACATATCTTCTTGGAAAACACATCTACTCTTAGAGTATAATTGGATATCATTATCTCCATGAGGTATTTAAACTCTATAATGAATGTGACTTGGTTTTATCAAGTCATCATACAAATGCTTTATAAATCATTTCTTGTAATCACACCTCTAGTCAAACTATTGACTAAACTTTGGATCTAAAAGAAAGAGTACAAAGCTCCCCCTAAGACTAAACATCATTCATGCTTATGATCACTAGGTGAGTGCCTCCATGAATCCTAATGGAGTCACCTATTCTCTCTTGGGTACTAAAACAACATAAATTTAGGAGATTCTCATATCTCCATGTCCTTATTAGACTAAACTTTCTTCATGATTCTCTTAGGCTTGAATTATTCAATCTCTATTTGAACAACATTCTAAATTGGTTTATTTAACTTAAATTCTTCATCCATAATCTAAGATGATAGGCAAAATTATTGGCACTCCTATACATCTAAACTATGTTCTACCATGGTCAGTAGTCCACTTAGACTTGCATATTGATCATCATTCACCTTAACTACCTTTGGTCTCCATTCACTATTTTATCTTCTTTCTTGCACTTTAGGGGTCCAATATTCTTGTTTTGACTTGATAATCCATGCTTACATAACTTTTTAATATGACCAAACTTTTGATAATTGAAACACACTAGTCCTCTTGATCAATTATTCTCCTCATAGTTTCATGTATATCCATTTTTGGAGGGTCTTCTACAATGCCTTGCTCTATGACCGAATTGGTTACACGAATAAAAATAACCATTAAAAGGATTAACATACCTTAAAATATTATGTTGCCTAATAGGATTAGTCTTCATCCTACCAACACCATCATTTATTGTATGACCATTAACCTTCTTGATCGTATTAGTGTTCTTCTTTTTGTCTCCATTGAAACCAAGACCTATTTTATCATTAGCAGTATTTTGACTACTCAAGATGTTGTCTAGATCATTGGTACTCTTTTCAAACTTCACAAAGGAATTTACCTTACTTTATTCCTGATCCAAATCATCTCTCAAATAATCCACTTTAGTTACATACCTTTCACATTCTTATTTTTTATCCTTTAGGCTTGAAGTCACAATCACAATTTGAGTTTCCACCTGTTTGACTATTTCCTCTTATTCCTTGGAGTTGTTGCTTAGTATAATTTCAAACAAGTTTATTTTTTCCTAATAGTATTTAAAAATATATATCATAACCATATTATTTTTCTTCATCATCTTCAGTTCTTCTAGAGCATTCATCAACTCAGCCTCAAGGTCCACCTCATTTTCTTCTTCATCTGAATCAACAAAAACACCTCCAAACTACATGGATTCTTTTTTATTTGAATATATTGCTTCCTTAGCCATGAATATAAATTCATTAAATTTAGGACCATCACCTTCATGTTCACTCTTATAATCACTTATATCACTAGCATCAGATGAGTTGCAGTCTTCCTTGGTGTAAAAGCTTCTTTTATTCTTGAAAAGCTTCTTCTAGTCATCATACTTTATAAAACTTTTCTTGATCTTATAAGATATATATGACTTATTATCATCATCATGACATTAATAATGCTATTCATCATCCTTTTATTTATGATTATGAGGGAACTTATTATAAAAGTGTCTAATCTCTCCATAATTAAAGCATTTAAAGGGAAACTTAGCCTTATACCTGAACCTATTATCAATTTTCTTGTAAACATAGTTATCAACTCATCATAATAAATATTAAAATAATCATTGCATTTGACCTTATTAAATTATGTATTATTCTCCTTTGAATTATTTTCTACCTTGAATGTAGCTTCTTTATTTGTGGTCTTCCTTTACTTGTCCTCATCTCATAGGCTGTTAGGGTGTCATGAAGTCCATCCATCTCTAGCTTGTCTAGATCTTGCATCTCTTCAACAATAGATACTTTAGAATTAGAATTAAGAATTAGAGATATCAAAACTAGACTATTTCAATTATTTACTTAGGCCTCTTATGATGTTGACCACTTCATCAACCTCAACAAGTAGGCTGCAATGATCTCATATTAATTCATCCTTAGGCTTTTAAACTATCTTCTATGGGTTACCAGCTTATCCAAATTGAACTTAGATTATCCCTCATGGATAGTCTTCAAATTATCCCAAATTTATTTAGCATACATATAGTGCATCACTTTGACAAGTTCTACCTCTGATAGGCCACACATAGTGCCATTCATTACTTTGGAATTATTGCCACTAGCCTTCTTACCTAATGCATCTGTAGGAAGAATAATGGGTAAAATTTATACATTCAAAAATTATTTACATACATAATGACCTTGATACATAAAATATTTTTTAATCTTGACACTTAAAAAATCATAATTAGATCCATTAAACAATAGAGCCTTGCTTGTAGAGAAACCACCTTGTGCTTGACTAGCCATCTTTGCTTCCTTAGGATCTCTTTTAGGCTATTAGGCCTGATCTAAATGACCTAATATTATACAAAATGTTGGAAGTAAAAATATTGAGAGGGGGGTGATTCAGTTACCTTAAAACAATCCTTCATTTTCATTTAACATTCATGAAGCATTCATTCAAACACACACATCAATCAATGCATAAACAAGCATCCACATAAGCATATAACATATGAAAACAAGAGATATATGGGAAAATATCAAAGGTAATAAAACCCATTTAAAGAAAACTTGGAATATAGTAATATAAGCAATGAATCAATATTTAATGAGTCACTAACCTCATAAGGAACACCAACTCAACTAGTCCTTTAACAAGCACCAACTTGCAAGGAGGCACCAATACCCTAGTTAAATATACAAAAAATTAGATAAATAGAACCTATAATCAAATTTAGACACTTTTTTATCACCCAAAATATGATGATACCCTTATTTTTTTCTTCACACTCTTCTATCTCCTTTAAACAACCTATTAAGCCTCTTTGCTCAACTATCCCTCTTCTTGGTAGAATTAGATAAAATGACCTTGATCATAATATATATAATTATTGTTATAACTTCATAACATATTAAAAACACCTATATTATGGCCTTAAATTCCTTTACCTTGTTTCTAAACTTCTATTTCATTCGCTCATGTCCTTAATATTCTAACTAGTCAAATTAGGCTTATTAAACCTTCTTTTTATAATTGACTCTTACTCTCACCCATATCAGTTAAAAAAACATATAAATACTTGTATTAGAATTTTAATATATAAAAAAACATTTTTCATAAGTGAAAAAACCGTTACATAGGTTTTTCATTACTCATAAGGACCAAAACCACCATTAGGCCTAATAAAGACCTAATGTAATTAGGCCTTCTCAAGGTACACGTTTCATCTTGACAACCTTAGACCATTTTAAGACTACTAAAATGGATGAAAAAATTATAAAACACTTAAATTATACCCTTGATAAACTCATGTTATGTACCCAACACCATTTAAATCATGTCACTCCTTTAACCACACCATTAGGTCTACTCAAAATTAGCCCTTCAAGTCTATCTTAAAAATCTGAAGAATACACTCAAATTTACCACATAAACCAATAAAAAAATAATATGGATATAACATAAATGACATAATATTAATAATAATGTACAATATACTACAATATATAGGGGAAAAGACCTCAAACTGATCACTTTCATATGCTCACTTAGAACTGCAAATAGGCCTTAAGAACCCAACCAAGAACCTTTGACTTCTCACACCTTCATAAGAATTTATCATCAATAAAAATGTATTAAAATGAATCTATGATACCTATATAAAAACTTTATGTGCATTTTATTCATAAAATCTATGCATAGTGACATAGGAACATCATTCTCACTAACACCTAGAAAACTGCCCGAGTGTTCTAAAACATAGTCATGGAAACCAAGACTTAGAACACATGTGTGAACAATTTTATGAAATTAAAATGGATGTATATGATAATTAAGTATTATTATAACATAATTATATATATATATATATATATATACATACATATACATATATATATATATATATATATATATATATATATATATATATATATATATATATATATATATTATAATTTTCAATATCAATATTGGTCTTACATACCAATCTCATGTCTTCAGCATACACATACCTCACTATGTTATATAGATCACTTTGAGATAAAATTTTTAATTATATATAAGCATATCCAAATTTTATATTCAAGGGGGAAATTTTATATAGGTATTTAAAAACAAACCATTGAATTTATCCATCTCTAATCCACTTCAACCCATCCCTAATCTCATTCTCACTTCTGACTGGTTTTTTCACTATCTTCCTCATTAGGCATTTTTAGCGATAAGCCAAATTTCATGACCATTTTGGAATATTTTAAGTATATAACCTATTTATAAACATAAATTATAATAAAAATAAAATTCTCACACATCATCCTCTAATTATTTTCATCCTTTGACTTGGTAAACCTTGCCTACTATATCAAAAATGCAAGAAATAAGGGTTTTCCTATAGCTTCCACTCACTCTTATAACATACCAATGACAATTAGAGAAAATTGAGAGAGTCATATTCATGATAAAACCATACAAATAGTTCATCCAATCCATTATGATCCATTTCCAACAAGATATTCCTTATCAGGTAACTATGAGAGTTTTACGAGGGTTTAGACTTCCTTCCATTCTTAGTAATTCTTCATAAAGGATTGCCCCTCAATTCCAAAAAAAATTATTGGAAATTTGATCTAGGAACCTTAAAAAACTTCCATGAACTTATTAGGATCTCATGAAAAGGTTTCACATGCCAACAAGCATAAGAAAAATATTCTCAGGTCTGTTATACCTCATTTTATGCACATAGAAAACCTCAAGACCACATTTCATGATTTTTCCTTTAGAATTTGACCTTAAAATTTTTAAAAAAACTTGATACAACCTATCAAACCTATGAAAATGTTCTCATGATCTTTGACACTTTAGAAACTAATCTTGACCCCTCATTAGGCAATATTAGGTCTCTTTGCATACTAGGCCTAAAATTATAAGCCATACTTAGACCTTGAACATACCTTGAAACCACTTTCAATAATATAAAAACCTCATACTAATGTCATAAAACTTCATACCTTATTCACAAATTGATTTTTATTCTTGATAACAACTCAAGACTCCTCATTAGGTTAGGTAGAGTCTAGGACTAGTCTGGTTGCATGCTTAGGCTTAATACATTACCCTTATAGGTTTAAATTGAAAATTTATTGAGTGTTCCCAAAATTAATATGCATGTTTGGTCATCCTTAAACATATAATCATAACTATGTGTATCCATCTTACCATACCGCCATCTTTATACACATGCTCATGATATGACAACACTCTTTAAGACTAATGCTCAAAATTATACCTACCTTGTACCTTAATATTGACCTTGACATGTCATCAACCTCAGGAGAATTAATAGGTTGAATTTAAATTCTCTCTCAATAGAGATATAATATGTTTCTTTCAAATTCTCTCATTTCCCTTTGTCACTTGGTTTCCTTGTCACATACCACAATATTCTACCAATACCTTATGCAAAACTCAAGGAATTTCTAGACCATACTTAAGCCATGATGATCACATACCATGCATATTCATAAGCAAATATCTAGGACATCAATTACACTCACAAAACTTTAACATCAATGATAACATTAATGTCACAATACCAACAATATGAACATACCTCAACATCCCTATGGTAGGATTTTTTTGAGAAGTCATCAATAGTTATGAAAATAAATTTTTGATAATAGATTTAAAGACTTGGTGAAGAACACAATGATCTCTAAAAATCCTTAGTTGATCTCCAAAGATTTGAAGTTTGTAACTTTTAAGACACTCTAAAGGTACTCTAAAGATGCTTTGAATATCTATCTAGTCATGCTCTGAAGATGCCTAACTATGCTCTAAAGATGCTAGCTATACATGGTAGATCAATATAGTAAATCCAAAGATATATATATATATATATATATATATATATATATATATATATATTACTTCTTTAGATATCTTCTTTTAGACATTACTATTCATAGTAATGGTTTAAAATGATCTAAATATAAATGTATTTCTATTTTGTAAAATGGACATAATCTGTCTAGATATATATTAGTTATTATATATCTATTATTAGTTGAATCCATTCCACTGCCTCCATATAAGCATGGGATTTGACTCCTAGATCTTCTATTTTGAATAAGTAGATTTAGCTATTTAGATAACTAGAATTTGTATTCTAACAATAGACACTGAGATGTGCTTTAAATACACGTGTCCTCATTCCAAGATAATAATCAATCAGATAATAGATAATAGAGATCAAAATAGTGAGAAGAAACATTCAATTGTAGTTTCATGCATCTATATATGTTCCTTTTGATAATGAAATAAAGTTTAACAGTCCTTTTCTTTACTGAGTAAAAGTTAATCCTATTTTGAGGAAGGAGCAAGGGCCCACTTCTCTCTGAAGATCAGGATAATTGGTTTTTTTAATTTATAGTTTAAAAGTGTATTTCTTTTGATTCAGGTATATTTCATTTTACTGCAAAGTGTAATTTCCCTTTCAATGCAAGTGTGATTTCCCTTTTAACACAAGTGTGATTTCACTTTTAATGCAAGTGTGATTTTATTAAATGCAAGGTTTATTTCAATTCACTGCAAGTGAGTTTTATTTATGCAAAGCGTGTCTTTAAAATTTCATAAGAGGAAAGTTTGTTAACTCATCTCCATATTCATAATCTGTTAGGAAGTAGTCTAGGTGGTGATATACATTCAACATTCTCACATTATGAAATACAACATTGTCCTACCCAACTAGGCAAGTTGAGTGAGGACATTGTAGTTTTTTATGCCAGATGTTTAAGTTTTAGATGTTTATGGTTTGAGATGAATAATCCTTCTAACAAGTAGTGCCTCAAGAGATATTCAGTTAGCAAAAATTTATATATATACTTTTCTACAACATATAATTAGAATCTTATTTACTGTCCTTAGGATTTATACATCAACAATAAAGTAAACCCCCCAAGTAATGAACTGCTAACTCAAATATCCAACATCTCATTACATATAGCCTTAGACACTAGCCCTGGTATAAAATGACACCAATCTATTGACTAGGTAACTAAGAGGTTTAATGATAGCTTATAACTTGTGTTTAGATGATAACCAAATTGAGGGCATTGGATGCCTCCAATGGTGTCATTAAGTTCAAATGGTTGTAAGCCTATTTTTTTGTGTATAAAACAAGGACTTTTAATTTGTTTTCATCTTCTTTTAAATAATAAAATAATTTTTACATTTTAATGCTATGAGGGGCTAATTCAGCCCTCATTAAAGCAATAGTGTCCAAGATATTACAAAACCTTAAGGCTAAATTTTATACATTTGTCTCAATTTATCTAAGAACATAAATAATTTGTTATTATTCTCAAGCTTTCTCTAATTACTATTGCAACTCTCTTATTGCTTGTTTATTCCCTTCATGAAGTTTGATCAAATCTTCCTTCCATGTTTCCAAATAAGATCTAAAATATTTTTTGTAAGGAGACTACCCTTGTCTCCTATTCTTTCTCTTTGATAGAGAGAAGACATCTTTTCTCTCTTCCAAAATTATTCCCCTATTAGAATCATATTTGATATTCTTCTTTACTTTTTGGATATTCCCTATAGATTTATAAAATATTAAAATTACAATGGGTAGTTTAAATTTTTATGAGATTTGGCCTTTGGGAGACTTGAGCTTCTAAGTCTATGGCCCATTGTGGGATCACTAGTTGAGTTAAGTCAATTGGTTGAGTGTCTTTGGTAGTAGCTATAGAGTAAAGTTTTACTCTACGTTTCATTCTATTTTTTAATTGCACGCTACAAAATTTCGTTCTCACATACTTTGGTCTGAGATGACAAAGTTTTAAAATAGAGCACGGGCTCTATTTTCCTTTTGTTTCATTTTGTCTAAGTGTCAAAATCAAGTGGAAGCTGCCAAGTGTCATCATCTGAGGCATCCTTTGGTGTCATCCTCCAAGGCACCTTTCATATTTTTTGAGTTGGTCAGAATGTGTCCAATATCTCATAGCTACTCATCAGAATGCACCAAGTGTCAGCATCCACATTTTCATATCGGCACTCGCGTTTCATCTCTTTTTAGTGAAAGGTTTTAACAAGCTAAGTATCAAAATCAGGCGAAAAGTGCCAAGTGGTAATCACAGAAGGTCTTAATTTTGATTTTCTAGAAGCGACGAAAGATGCCACGTACCTAGCAGAAGAGAGTAGAAGCCACCACATGTCATGATCTGAATTATCTTCATTTTTGCTTCATTGATATAGCAAAGACCATGGTGGGTCTTAAGTGTTGTTTCTGAAGCAAGCAGAAGCTGCAAGGTGTCACTGTTCCTATAAATATGAAATGAGACCCATTTATTTTTATGGTATAAATAGAGTAAAGTAGAGATCGCTATGTGTCATCTTCTGTAGGTTTCTAATAAGGTAGCTAAAAGAAGCGGAGACCACCATGTAACCCTAGATGAGTAAAGCAGAGATTTCCATGTGTCTTTTGATGAAGCAATGGAGTTTTCCACCTATCCTTGTGCTCCTTTTAAAAGTTACTCAGGTAAGAAATTTTGTGAGTCTTATTTTCTTTTAAACTATTGAAGTTTTGAGGAAGCGGATTACGATAAGTGTCAAAGGCAGAATGCTCATAAGCAAAGATACAAAAAGAGTATAAGTTACACAGAAAGTGCCTCATGTCTTCGATAGGTGCTACAGAACCTGCCAAGTGTCTTGCTCTAGTGTCTCCTAAAGTAATAAGAAGAATTTTGAGAAATTGGCTAAGTGTTACCTAGCATTTAAGAGAAGGGAGCATCCTATAATCTATTTCAGCCAATGAACTGGCAGAAGACAAAGCATTTCAAAATCTATAAAATATATTCTGTTAGATACTTCCAGTTCTATTAGATTTTAGTTGGGCCATTAGATTGGGAACAAGAAAAAAATTTAGGGTGAATCTAAGGCTATAAATAAGGGTGCAGAGATCACTAGAAAGGAGGAGCAGGAATGAGATACTAGAGAGAATTTTTTGAGAGAATTATTGTAAAGAGTTTAGACTTTTTAGAGCTGTGACTAGGAATATCATTTTCTTTTGTTCTATATTCTTAAATTAGAAGGTTTATGTAATTGTGCATGTTTTTGTGCCTCTTATGTGACTGGAGAATTAATGAGAAGATTGAATCCTATGCCTTTGTTGATATTTTCTATGTCATTTCAAAAGTAGTCTAGGCTGTGTTGTTAAGAGTTTAGACTTTCTAGAGCTGTGATTAGGAATATAATTTGCTTTTGTCTCATCTTCTTGAATTTAAAAGTTTATATAACTGTGCATGTTTCTATGCCTCTTATGTGACTGGAAAATTCAAATAAGAAGATTGAACCCTATGCCTTTGTTGACATTTTCTATATCACTGCAAAAGTAGTCTATTCTGTGAGCCTCTATTTCTATTATTTCCATCTTTTACATTGATCATGCACTTGTTTTCTCTTAAATGTAAATGAATCCTACATATAGTTTCACTTTGCTCAGGATTAAGGTTGAATTACATTCAGGCGCATCGCCATAGTTAGATTTTCTTTCTTGCATTTATGTTTCTATTAAAATTCATGTCCCTTTTCCCAGTATACACTTGATATAAAGGAGAACAAGCTTCTCAAAAATCTAGAGGTTGTTTCAAGTCACAAGTCCCACATCTTGAAACTTCCCATTGTTGGTGTTTAGAACAAGCACAATTTTAAATCATCAATAGTTTTTAGCACGCCTGGTGGGACCAATCTTGAAGTTTCTTTCAAGATCATATGAACCAGAGAGCTATGAGGAGTCATAGCTGTGGACTAGTAACTAGATCACAATCTACTACAAATCCAGGTATTCTTTTGCCACCTTTGGTAACTATTCCAAGAAGAAGAGTCAACCAGTTTGTACCAATACCAAGAGCAAATATGGGAGCCCCTATACCCCCAAGAAATTATGTAAGCTGGAACACTGGTAATCCCTTGATTCTCCCAATACCACCAGCCACTTGGGACCCTATCCCAGTGAATTCCCTAAAATATCTACCCAAATTTAGTGGGCAAGACTTTAAAACACCTGAGGAACATCTTCAAGATGTATCAAATGTCTATGTTATACATGTTGTCACATAGCAAAATGTGGCCATAAGATTATTAGAAGCTTCTTTTAAATGGAAGGCTCTAGAAGGGTATCAATCTTTGACCCCAAATACCATATCTACATGGGATCAGCTTAGGGATCTTTTCTTTAAAAGATTTGAAGAGAAGGGTGATAAGTCTTCTTTGTTACAACAATTAATTACCATTCAAAGAGTGCCACAAGAAGCCATGACTGACTTCAATTCAATATTTCAAAGGACTTGGGAAAGAATCCCTACTATAGCTAGACCATTACCAAGTATGGCTATAGTATTTTATCTTAACTCTTTGAATTCGGATATATCTATTATGATTCAGTCACTTGGAGGACACACTTTACCTGAGGCTTATGACTATGCAGTTAGAGCTGAGAATAATTTGATAGATGCTAGAAAGTTACCCCCAAGGCCTCCCATGCCCATGTTCCCACTAATTTCCTTACCATTACCTCAAGAATACCCTAAATCAATAGCCCCACCTGTGTCTATGTACACCTATCCTCAACCATCTGCTAAATAAATTGTCCCCACTCAGTCATCTGAGCTGGATGATATCAAGAATATCCTAATGACATTTTCTAATGAGTTGATCAATATAAAAAGATAGCAGAATACTTTCCCTAAGCCTCCATATCAAGGCTATCAAGGAAATAGATTTTCATCTTAGCCAAACCAATATCAGGGTCCTCCAAGACAAACTAACCATCAGCCAGCAAACCAATTGGTTGCAGTCCCCACACCCTCACAGACTATTCCTCCCAATTCAAATAGGGAGATTGTTCCAAGGCAAAATAACTACGTGGATAACACTAATGCCTAGTGTTTCCCTTGCAATAATGCTCATACACCTAGAGATTGTCCTATGGGTAATCTACAACAAAAGGTGGCAAGCAAAGAAGAATGGATGGTCAGTTTACAAGTTCTAGTGACAATCAAGCCTACCAGTCTTCTAGTATGTAGAATTTAGTCCTAGTGGCTTAGATGCAAGGGATGTCCTTCCAACAAGAGGAAGAAATAGCCCCAAAACATGCTTTGTTCTCATGGGTTGAAGATGAAGAATCAATTTTCTTGAATGAAGCATCTACCTCCAAAAAACTAGTGGTGCAATCTGATTATTACACCAGATCAAAGAGAAGGATGGTGGAACAACCTGAGGTTATAAATAGTCAAGTCATGGAGAATTTTCCATTTCAAGGACAAGGAAACATAGCTGTCAGACAAGAAGTGCCTCAGCGAATGCAGAATCAAGGGATTCTTGCACAAATTCAAGAAAAGACAAGATATCCTTATTTTCAAAGAACTTAGACTTTAGGACCAATAAATGTCAATATGGAAATTATGATTCTATTGGTCTGGGCACTTACATTATACTTGATGAAGATCATAAAATACCCAATGTACTAGAAGAAGAAAAGTTAAAAGATACCTCTTTTATTAATCCTCGGGTCTCTCAACATGAATTCAACATTCTGAGTGAGAAGTCACAAGCGTATGCCTTAATCTCTGATGAAGAAGAAATAATTTCTGATTTTCTTCTTAATTTGAAATATGATGAGGAACAACATAGACATTTCCTTGATTATGATTTAAATGATTTGTTTGAAATCATAGGATTAGGTTATATCATTTTTTTAGGGAAGCTGTGAGCCAGTTGTAGAGGAACAAGATATAATTGAGAATCAGTTAGATATGCAAAATTATTGCAATCTTTCAAAATTATCCTTTCAAGAGGGTGGTAATTTTGAAGTCATTAAAGAGGATGATCATTCAATAGAACTTGAGTTTGAAGCAGAAGGAGTTAATTCAATAAATGATATATGTTAAAAGGCTTCTGTTAATGAGCAAATAGTCATTAATTTCTTGATAAGACATAACAATATCAAGAGCTGGCATTCGACGAGCTTCCAAGAACAAGAAGAGACTATATATGTTAAAAGCAAGTTTGACTCAGACTCACCCAAATGCAGACTAGACACCATGGCATACAAAGAAAGCAAGTCATCAGAGCTATATCAAATTCAAACACTTGTTCAGCAATATAAGCTGGCTTGTCATGAAAGAGATTTTAGAAATTCTTTTGACCCAAGAGGGAGATAAAGATACTATGTATTATCATTAGATAGTTTCCCCTTTCTGTATTGCTTTTGTTTTCCTATTTTGTTTTCCCACTTTTCTTTTAAATAAGTGTTCTTTGAACACGTAGTTGGTAGCTCAAAATTTTCAAAATTTTCAAAATTCTCCAATACATTGAATGTCTCCCAAATCTTTAGAAATCCCCACGGTACCTTGCGCTACCAATTGTATAATGTGTCTATCTCACTATTCCATAAAGATTGAGTAGGATCTGTTAACAGTTATCTAATTTTAATGCTATTTCGAGACTTGATAGGTCAATAAATACCTCTTAGCAAGAGTTAAAGCTTTCAAGTTCTCAAACATTCCTACATCTACAAAAATATCTTGCTACTTGCATTTTTAGTTCTTAGTAAACTTGCTTCTATGAAAGTGTTTTTATTTTGCAAAAGTTCATACAAATTATCACAGAAAAGATAGAGATGGAGGGGACACAATCTTCACAACAAGGAGCTGGGATGTATGAATCCCTTGATAAGTTTATTGTAAGTAAGTCATATGCTTCAGCTCATACGTAGCCATTGAAGACCTATCCACAGACCAAGTTTCCTAAAGTTGGTCAAGCAAGTGACCCAACAAAAATAAAAGATTATGCAGATGGCATCATTGACCCAATTCTTCAGAGAGCTAGTAGCAAAACTCTTAGAGAAGGGGCACATCAAATGTGTCTACAGAGGGCCAGAGTAGGGCAATATGAAACATTTTCCATGAGGATATGGACTTCACAGCTGGCACAATTCATTGTCCCAATTGTGCATCCATGCCCCGACCTAGTCAAATTATGTGTAGACTTATTTCATGCACCCTCATGCACCATTCAACGAGGTCCATTCACGGTGCAAATCACATCGCAAGCTATCAAGGATATGTTAGCCCTGTATCATGATAGTACAACTACATTTCCCACTATTGCTAAAATGTAAAGAACATGGGCAAACATCAATACTTAGTCAAGGTTTTTGAGATTTGAATTACAAATGCATGATAATGACACTATGGTGCCCACACTCCCTACACCAAGAGCCCAATTCGCACAAGCTAGTCAAGATGTACTGTCTATGATGGCTTTCATCTTTGGCATGAAAGATGATATGGCAATGTATGCAAAACAAATGGCTATCCTTTTTAGGCTGAAGACCATTGACAAAACCCAAGAGTATCAGCTTGACTTTTCTGAACAAATTGCTTTCTCAATGGTAGAACAACTGGCCCATTTCAAATCAAAAGGAGTGTTCAGGTATTCTTCCTATTTGTTCCACCTCATGCTTTTTTAAAACTCTGACCTCTTTGCCCAACATATGTATCTTGATATGTATGACCCAGATTTTGATATCCAAAGGACCATTCTTGTGTCTGCATGGACACACATTTTGTCAAAGACTAGTGACCCATATGAATTTTGGGAATTATTTGTTACCCCTACTTTTGCCACCTCAACCTCAAACCAATTATGAATAGATTATTCCCAAGTATTTCAAATCTTCTAGCTAGTTGCCCAATTCCTTGTGATTTCTATTTTGGATCCCACCATACCATTATAAGAGTCCATGGTTTTTGTGGGTAACCAATATTGCTACCTAAGATTTTGACTCTTAGGTTAGCATTCCTAGAGGTCACCAGGTAGGTATCCACAATTGACAATGAATTTGGTTCTGGGAAGAGGAAAATAAAAATGTATGATCTCCCATGGATGATAACCAACATGGTTTTGGAAACCAGAGACGTTGAAGTTATGTTGCTCATAAAACTAGCCTTTCTAGGTTTCCTTTTAATAGAGGACAAATGGGTTTATGACCCAAACAATTTCATAGCTTCCTGGATAAGAACTAATAGAGTCATGACCATAATTGCACATGAGGGCTGCCCTTTTTGGGAAACCAAGAAAAATCCTAGGGAAGACACTCCTAGATTTTATGTTGAGTTAACAGACTTACCCCTTCCACAAAATAAACCCTGGGAAACATTCTATGTTAAGCAGAGGGATTATGATCCTAAAGTTAGAATGACTTCTGGCTTAAGGAGGAAATTAAAGAATAAATATTGTGATACTGAGAAAATAGAGGCTTATTGGAAATATAGGCAAGAAATTTTTCAAACAACCCATTCTTTCAAGAATGTAGACACAGATGAGAGATGGGAAGAACTATGGGATGAGTGCCATCTCTCCCTTGTATCTAGACTAGAGACAAGTAATTTGCTGACACCGGGTGAAGAGCAAGAAGCTAGGGCTGGGTCAAGCTAAGAGTCACAAGCCTCAGAGCAAGCTGTAGCTATAGTAACTATATCAATTTGGCCCCAACCTCTCAGCATCATAGAAAAGTAAAAGAGTGTGGTGCTTACACCACCACAAGCTTCCCCATTAGCAGTAATTATAGATATTCCTAGTTTTCCACAAGAAGTAGATGTGGAAGGAAAAAGGATGTAGTTAGAAGATGAGACACCCAAGAAATGAAAGAGGGTGTAGTTTCAATTTGATTTTGAAGAGGAGATGGACACCCCATAACACTAATTATAGGGTACTATAATTGCTCCTCAGGTAAGTATTATTCCTCCCTCTCCTTCTCAGTCTATTTCTTCTCCTGTTGGCATGATGATTTCATCTAGCTAGATGACATCTGCTACCACTTCTACCATTCCCATTTCTCACTTCCCTCCATCTATGCCACCTTAGGCTTTAACAATACCTCATTTCTCCCCCTCTATTCCCAAGAAACTTTCCCCTTAGATTACCCATAACCAACAATTGGCTATTCAATATGGTCTACCATAAGGACATCCTTTTATGGGTGGGCACATTACCTCTCCTTCTACCTTTTAGACCTAAGCAGATGCTGCTAGGAAGGCAAGGGAAGCCCGAAGAGAGAAAAAGAAGATCAAGGAAAATAAATCATTGGTTACACCCCATATGCGGTCACAATTTGACCCCATCCAATAGCAATTGATAGTGACTCATTTGTCACCAAATGCAATAAATCCAATTAAGTAGATGCAGCTAGAGGATTACAAGATGAATGTGGTGGCCATTGACATGTCCCTCTTCAAGCCATAGGACAAAATTGAGCTACTAACTGAATCCACTTCTGTAGTTACTGAAGACTACTTTAAGATATCAAGGAGGCTACAGAAGATGGAAGCTGAGCTAGCCAAGGAAAAGGCAAACTATAACAGTTTGACCTTAGAGATTAATAGAACAAATAATGAAATAGAGAATATAAATAAATAGTTACAAAATATTGTTTCTCTTCAGACTCACCAGGTAGTTCAGGCCCAAAATGATTCTTTAAAAGTAGGGCTCACACAGGCAAAAGATGCAGTGAAAACCCTAAGGCACAAAAAGGTAGCATTGCTAGGAAAATGTGAGGAATACCTGTTGCAAGTTACCCAATTACAACAAAAGTTGTTGGCCTAATAGAAAAATACTGCAGCCATACAAGCCCAATTTCAAGCAGAGCAACAAAAAGCAACATAATTGACACTAGAATTGGCCAATAGGCCAAGGAATGTCAGAGTATTAAGTCTGGTGAAGGAGCTATATGAATCCATGTGGAAGAGAATCACTTTGGAGATTATTCAACTTAGGCCTTCTCTCATCTTCTTGTTAAATGCATAGGAATTTTTCAAAAAGGTGGATAGTTTAGTTGTAAATACTCTAGCTACAGTCTCTGAGAGAGTAATGGACTCGCAAACATTGCTACAAAAGCTTTATGATGCAATGGATGCAACATTGTCAATAGTAGGAATCAATGATAGAATGCTCACTACCAAGTGAGTAAATGAGGTTCTCAATTGTAATTCTACATCCATTAGTTGTAGAGAGCTTCTAGATGTCATGAAGGAAGGAATCAATGAAATGAAACAACATGTTGAAGATCTAGTACAATTAGGTCTTCCTTCTCCATTCCCTAATGACAACATCATGCTGATGGTAGATGAAATTAAACCTTTGCTATTATCCAAATAGAATGATCAGATAGTTTTCTAGGATCTAAGGGATGATTCATTAGTCCCTAAAATAGAAGCTATCCTGGTTCCTATTTCCTAGCTTGAATTCAAATGAAAAGCTATGGTTCAAATTTTGCAAGATTTTTCACACAAGGATATTATTAACCTTTATTTAGCCTTTAATTAATTGTAGAATAAGCAAGGGTTATCTAATGATGAGTGGTCTACCTACTAGATAACATTATTGAAGCTGTGATTTTGAAAATTTGATCTTGTGAGAGTTGTGGTTTATTTTTGAGCAGACTCAAAATTCCTTGGGCTTGCCAATAACTATAGAGTAAAGTTTTACTCTATGTTTCATTCTATTTTTCAGTCGTGTACTAAATTTTTTTGTTCTCACATACTTTGGTCTGAGATGATGAAGTTTTGAAATAGAGCACAGGCTCTATTTTCCTTTTGTTTCATTTTTGTCTAAGTGTCAAAATCAAGCGAAAGCTGCCAAGTGTCATCGTCTGAGGCATCCTTTGAAAAGTAGAAATTACCAAGTGTCATCCTTTGAAGCACCTTTCATATTTTCTATGAGTTGGTTAGAATGTGTCATGTATCTCATAGAACTCAGTGGAATGTGCCAAGTGTCAGCATCCACATTTTTATATCGACACCCACATTTCATCTCTTCTTAGTGAAAGGTTTTAACAAGCTAAGTATCAGGATCAGGCAAAAAGCACCAAGTGGCAATCATGAAAGGTCTCAATTTTGTTTTTCTAGAAGTGATGGAAGATGCCATGTACCCATCAGAAGAGAGTGGAAGACACCATGTGTCATGATCCGAATTATCTTCATTTTTGCTTCATTGATATATCAAAGACTGTGGTGGGTCTTAAGTGTTGTTTTTGAAGCAAGCAAAAGCTACCAGGTGTCATTGTCTGTGTAAATATGAAATGAGACCCATTTGTTTCTATGGTATAAATAGAGTAAAGTAGAGACGCCATGTGTCATCTTCCACAGGTTTCTAAAAAGGTAGCTAAAAGAAGCAGAGACCACCATGTAACCCCATATGAGTAAATCAAAGATTGCCACATGTCTTTTGATGAAGCAGCGGAGTTTGCCACCTATCCCTATGCTCCTTTTAAAAGTTAATCAAGTAAGAAATTCTATGAGTCTTATTTTATTTTAAACTATTGAAGTTTTGAGGAAGCGGATTGCGACAAGTGTCAAAGGCAAAATGCTCGTAAGCAAAGATACAAAAAGAGTATAAGTTATGTGAAAAGTGCCACGTGTCTTCGATAAGTGCTACAAAACCCACCAAGTGTCTTCCTCTAGTGTCTCCTAAAGTATTAAGAAGATTTAAAGAAATTGGCTAAGTGTTACCTAGCATTTAAGAGAAGGGAGCATCCTGTAATCTATTTCAGCCAATGAACTGGCAGAAGACAAAGCATTTCAGAATCTATAAAATATCTTCTATTAGACACTTCCAATTCTGTTAGATTTTAGTTGGGTTGTTATATTGGGAACAAGTAGACAATTCAAGGTGAATCCAAGGCTATAAATAAGGGTGTAGAGATCACCAAGCATTTCAGAATCTATAAAATATCTTCTATTAGACACTTCCAATTCTGTTAGATTTCAGTTGGGTTGTTAGATTGGGAACAAGTAGATAATTCAAGGTGAATCCAGGGCTATAAATAAGGGTGTAGAGATCACCAGAAAAGAGGAGCAGGAATGAGATACCAGAGAGAATTTTTTGAGAGAATTATTGTAAAGAGTTTAAACTTTCTAGAGCTGTGACTAGGAATATCATTTGCTTTTGTTATATCTTCTTAAATTGGAAGGTTTATGTAATTTTGCATGTTTCTATGCCTCTTATTTGATTGGAGAATTAATGAGAAGATTGAATCCTATGCCTTTGTTGATATTTTCTATGTCATTGCAAAAGTAGTCTAGGATGTGTTGTCAAGAGTTTAGACTTTCTAGAGCTATGATTAAGAATGTCATTTGCTTTTGTCTCATTTTCTTGAATTGAAAAGTTTATATAATTATGTGTTTCTGTGCCTCTTATGTGACTGGAAAATTCAAATAAGAATATTGAACCCTATGCCTTTGTTGAAATTTTTTGTATCACTACAAAAGTAGTCTATGCTGTGAGCCTCTATTTCTATTATTTCCATCTTTTACATTGATCATGCACTTGTTTGCTCTTAAATGTAAATGAATCCTAAATATAGTTTCATTGTGCTTAGGATTAAGGTCGAATTACATTTAGAAACATCGCCATAGTTAGATTTTCTTTCTTGCATTTGTGTTTATATTAAAATTCTTGTCCCTTTGCCCAGTATACACTTGATATAAAGAAGAACCAGCTTCTCAAAAATCTGGAGGTTGTTTCAAGTTGCAAGTCCCACATCTTGAAACTTCCCATTGTTGGTGTTTAGAACAAGCATAATTTTAAATCATCAATAGTAGCCTCAAGCAAAATGTCCATTGAATATTGCCTCAAGGCTTATACTTGTAAAGGGTTTGGTAATTATGAATAAATGATCTTTGACCAGTCAACACCACTATACTAATTCATTGGGTGGAATGTGTATATAGGCTTCTTCTTAGTCTTCTTAGATGTTAATATAATAGTGGTCTAGATAGGATTGCAAGAAGGTAATGGAAAGACCATTTGGGTGGAAGACACTTATAATTGTGTACTTTCTAATATTACACTAGGTTTTTTAGTATGAACGCTTTTAGACTTAAAGGTAGCTGAGGAAATGATAGAGGTAACAACAATGGAAGTGGGGAACACAAATGTTGAAGAAAAAATAGAACTAGAGAAATATTTAAGGCTGAGGAGATAATAGGAATAGAAGAAAAAACTTCTAATTTGGGAATAATGAGGGATGGTAAGACACTAGGATTGAGAGAGACATCATCAAATGAACTAACATACATGGGAGAAATAATTGACACATCATGATTTTTATAAATAAGAGGAACTAAAAAGATAGTTGGAGCCATATCCTCACCTAATTTATCTACTTCAAGTGGTGATTTTACTTTTTCTCCTTGGAGGCTCAAGAATTTATCTCTTTGAAACTCTTCCTCCTCATATTCATCAATGGGTTTACTTCATATGGATGTCTTCCCATGCCTTATGGGTCCTATAAATGATATATTGATATTTGTGCTCATATGAGGTCTATGGGCTTTAGGTTTCCTCTTGTAACAAGGAGTTACCTTTTTCAATGGAGGAAGAAGCCATCTACGTGGGAAAAGTTGGAAATTCCATGCTTGAAAGCATAGGAGCTAAAGAGGAATTAATAAGAGTAGGGTCTTCTAAATCTAAAGAGTCAATGCAAATTGGCTCTTCTACTCTCCCAAGTAAACTTGTAATGCTAGGAATGTTCTCCACCTTAGGATCTTTCTTTACATTAGTAATCACAATGGGTGGTATTTAAGATAGTTCCCCTTTGTCCAATGATGGATGAGAAGGCCTATTATTCCAAAAGTATATTACATCCCATCTACCTATAGGTGGAAGGCTAACTTATGAATTTACAACTAAAATTAAGGGTTATCCTTGTATTATTTTCAAAAATTGTTCAGTCAATCCAACCATTTGAGCCGTTTCTAGAACCTAGGCATCACTCTTAGCATTCAAAAATAAAAATTCATGGTCATAAGGTTCATGTTAGTATGGGATACCAAGACCTTAGATTTGATTCTAAAATTGACCATGAGGGTCCCAATATCTATCCAATAGGGTGGCGAATAAATAATTTTCCCTAAACTTTCCAACCTTTCCAAAATGTTTATGGTTGACATAGAACATTTTTATGATCATCAAATGAGAGCCATGAAATGTGATCTTCTTATTATTCTTTAAATATTCATCAATGACCCACCATAATTGGTATGTGATATCCTATTCAGTTAATTTTTATAGCACATATTTAGGGAGACACATTAGGGTAACCTTATTCCCTATGACTATGATCACCATATAATTGGGGTAGATACAATAGTCCCATTTTGGAATCAATGTATTGGTTATGCTTTTCTATACTCTAGGTAATGGTGCCTCATGGATATCCCTCCATCCTAAGGATACACATCCTCTATAATTATGACTATATTTATTATGTATGCATAGATGTGTATGAATGAGTAAGAGTCACATATTTGATTCTTAACATAATATAGAGCTGAGATCTAGGGTGATACATTATACACATATATTATGCCTATGAAGACATATAAGAGGTAAGACATCATGTATAAATTGTCTCCCTAGGCTTCTTGTCTTTATGTAATACTTGCTCTTGTGGCCTGGTGCTAATTATCTCTCCTAGGGTGAAGGTTAGCTTTGATGCCATCAATAAATCTATAAATGGATCCATTTATAGGTTAATAAAGTGGATGTTAGGGTAGTCATATAACCTATTAAGAAGGGCCATTCCAATGCATACTCACATTTGAAACTTGGTTATAGGTATCGATAATTTTTTCTTAAGGAAAATGGTTTCCCTAGGGATAATCCATTTTCTCAATGTTTTATCATATGTGTTATTCTTCTTCCAAATTATGAATCAATGCAAGTCAAATGTAGTGTCTAAAATATGAAAAGATAGGTACCTTTGGAAGGCATCTCCTAAAATATAAGTGTTGAAAATTTTATTCTCCATGTGGTTTAGAAAATCACCCCTAGTTACCTTTCCCACAAAGAACAAATCCCTTAATAGGTCAATGTATGGCATCACCTCAGGCTTAACTACTACAAATATTAATCCTTATTGCTTGAGTGGGAACAAATTTACAATAAATTGCCTCTACATTGATGTTACATTTTATTCACATGTATGGGTGTCTACCTTCCCAATTATGTCCCATAAATCTAAATCAAGATTTGTGAGGCTATTGAGATTGAAAAAAATCCTTTTAATCTAAATCAAGATGATGGTTGGAGACTAAATGCTAATTAGAAACCTATCACATGGTTTTTAAAAACTAATAAAACTAATTTTATCCATCCTCCTTAGCTGACCTCATACATTTTTACCTTAGGACTGGTATTTATGGATTATTGTACTTCCTTTCTTCATCATTATTCCTCTTGATGATAGGCCTAACATAATGACCTCAATTGTTGAGGTTTTTTATACTTTTCTAATGTAGAAATATCACATTTTTTAATGTCTCATAAATCTAAATAGTTGGAATACTCATCATTAAACATTGTGAAATCAAAAATGGTATCTATGTACTTTATGGAGTCTTTTATTAAAAACATATAAGGTGTTTATACTCCCTTGAATATATTAGATGAAGAATCCATTTCTAATTTTCTATGTTCATAGAATTTTAGTTCTTCAATTTAATGGCTTGGATCTTATAGAAGTAATTCATAGTTTGAAGGCAGGTGGTTAGTATTTCAAGTTCTCTTAATGATATAAGTTTACTCAAGTTCATTAGTGATCAATGGGCATGATTCTAACTTTAAACTCATTGATATATATTTTAGTATTTAATTCCATTTTTTGCACCATTAATTCCCAACATCTCTAAACTTGTTTTGCTCATTCAATTCAAACTTTTCCACTTTATTTTAGTAGGTATTCCATGTAGATATTATATATGTTTGGAGGAATTCCATATCATTACCTTTGATAAGTGTCATCTTGTCACTCTTTTTTATCTAATTCAACTATGCCATGAAGGGTTTTGGTAGTCGGGTGTTGGATGTTGTGTTAGAATAGGATCATCCCAAGTTATTATGAAGCAAACATATCTCACAAAAAAAAGTTTTGAAGACCTATGATGGACATATTTTGAAAAGGATGTGAAGGCTACATTTTATGAAGGATAATTTCCAAGCCAAAAGTTCTAAAATTTAATTTCTAAACATTTTTACCAAAGACCAAATGTTGACCAAGACCTTAGGAAAAACTTTCAAAAGACAACTTATAAAAAATTTATCCAACTAATTTTGTTGAAAATTTTATCTAAAGACCTAATTATAATTTTTTTTTACCATTTTCCCTAAATTAAAAATTTTAAACAATATTAATGAAGTGTAAAAGTTGTGAAGTACTAGAGTTTTGAATATAATCTATGATAAACATGAATGTCAAAGACCAAATATGTGAAAAAAAACTATGAATAAAAGTTGTGAAGAATTTTTTTCAAAATGGTTAAATATTTTGGAGGTTTTTAAATTATTTCTAGCAGGTGACCAAGGATACTGATGAGGTGTCATGTGTGCTAAAATGACAAAGACAAACTATGCTTCAGTTTTTTTGCATAGTTCTTTAGTGTTTGAATTGGATAGGTAGATGGTGAATGTTATTAATGGTATGTTAAAGTTGAAAATATCCTCTGGGGTGTTTTGAGTGCTTGGAGTTATTGTGGAATTGAAAGTAATTCATTAGGGATATTGATGAGGTGTCATGTGTGCTAGAATGACAATGACAAACTATGCTTCAGTGTTTTTGCATAGTTCTTTAGTGTTTGAATTGGATAGGTAGATGGTGAATTTTATTAATGGTATTTTCAAGTTGAAAATATCCTACAAGGTGTTTTGAGTGCTTGGAGTTATTTTGGAAGTGAAATTAATTCATCAGAGTAGTCATATGAGTGTTGAGGTTCAAGTAGTCATCTTGACAGATAAAGCTAAGTCAGAAGATTAATGCTATTATCATTCAAACATGTGAAAGTTTCAAGAATAGATTTATATATTGATAAATTACCTTATGTGAGGAGAACATATGGTTCAATTTTCATGTCTAGACATGGAGCGTAGCAAGAGTTATTAAGGTGTAAAGTTGGTTTCTTAGAATTTGTTCAATAAGTTCCTATACTTAGCCAAATTTGCAAAAGGAGATCCAATGGTGAGAATTCAAAATATATATGGTGAGAAATTAATATAACCATATAAATATATAATGGTGAGTGTTAAACTTCTCATATATTGATCAATGTCAAAAGTGAAGTTAATATGTCAAAGGTTCTTGAGATTGCACACATTAGTGACATGTGTCTCAATCATGATGATTTGATAGTAGATCAGTGACATGTGGGTGTTCATATATATGGATATAGATATTGTAGTGTGAGTCAAATATTTAATGTTAAGAAGGCATGTGGGGCTACCAAGTGGTACAAGAGTGGGGATTGATAGCAATGTGCTCAAAATGCATGCAAGGGTGTCAAGTGTCTTAATTATAGAAGCACAGATCAATGATCAATGGTGAGCATCAAAGAGTTAAAGTTATGAGGATCATAAGTAGATTGATATAGTGAAATTGATAAATTTTATAGGGGACATGAGATGAATACAAATGTCTATAATGTTTGCATTACACAATGACTATTGGCATTTGAATTAACAAAGGGAAAAACCAATATGCAGTATTTTTCTAATATATTTTAATACAAGACAAATTTATTGATGGTGTAAAATTAAATTTGAATAGTAATTAAATAAGAATATAGATAATCTAGTTATAAGGTTTTAATTTTTTTACAATCAAATTTATTTAGCTTCAAAGTTGATTGAAGGTTTGACCATGTCTACAAGTGACCCAAGAAAGATAATTGAAGAGTTATTATTAGTATTTTGATGATTGAATATGAACTAAATATTTAAGAGTGTTTTAGACTCTATGAGGAAAATTTTTATGGATTTTGGAGGTTTGACCAATCCATATTTAGTATGAACAAAGGCTTAGAAGCTGACTATGTTTATTGAATACACTAGTAGTTTGAGTGACCATATTATAGAGGTAAGTTGAAGATGTTCTGAGTAGCTTTGAGAAAGAAAATTAGTATGGAGATGTTGTATAAGTCTAAAATATTTATTATAAGGTATTGGTTGTCATTATTTTCCCTTGATCATTTATGGAGAGTCAAAATATCTTGATTTTATTTTAATTATATATGATCAGTCTAAGTGGTCATTCTAAGAGAGTTGATTTAAGTGATTAGATCATGTATTTTTATTTGATATGGTAAAATCCAAGATTTATAGTGACTTGGAACCATGAGAGTGTATTAAAATAATTTGAACAAGCCAACTAGGGTTGAGAAGACAAAAATAGAGAACTAGTACTTAGAATGAGGATAAAAAATAAAAAACTAAAATAGAACTAGGAGAAAGGTCCCTCTTAAGGATCATCAACAATAGTAGTGTCCTTCACTGAGATTTTAGGTTTGTCTCTTGATAATTTGGTCCATGTAAATTTCTTGGGGCATTTTGACACTTCCCCAGGGAAGATCATTTTGGGCCACTTCCTACCTTTTACCTATAAAGGAGTCCATTTAGGAGGGACCCCCTTGGGGGAACCTAGGGAGATTTTAAGACCTTGGGAGATGTAGCATGTATTAAAGTGTCTAAGGTACATTTAATTTTTGTATAGGTATTAAATGTTTCACCCATCTGATCTAATCATATGACTATGTGAAAGATTTGAGTAGTTGCCTTAGAAGTTTAAGACTATGTTTTTTGTGTCTGAAAGCCTAATGAATGAGGAGACATAATTGGTAGATTAAAGTGTTGATTGGTGTTCCAAGTGGCATGGATACATGTGAGAGTGATAAATGGGATTTTGGAGATATGTTTGATGTGTTCAAATCATTGGTAAAGGATGAAGTTGGTCCAAGTAGTCTCACATGTAATGTGTGAGTATGAAGGCCTAATTATTTTGGGTCTCACCAAGATCTAAGGGTGCTCTAGGGATAATGAGGTAATGGAAAACCTAAGGAGTGTGGTTTTATTACATGTAACATGTATGAATACTTATTTCAAAGGTATAATAAGTATGGTAAGCATCTTGGCTAACCAAGATGGGTTAAATGAGTGCATGTATAAATATTAGACATAATTAGTCTATTTAGAGTGGTGTTGAGAGTGTTATGCTAAGTGAAGGAGAGAACCTTTGAAAGAGAAGGTACATGTCATTTAGGACCATCAAAGAGAAAAGAGGATCAATCATGTTTATCTAATCAATTTTATGTAGGAGGATGCATAGGTCATTATACCTAATGAGCCTAGAAGAGGCAGATTGAGCAAGTAAGCTCTAGAAGCTATTTGAGAAAGATTAAAGGGTGAAGAAGAGTGAAAGAAAGAGAATTCCATAATTAGGTGTAGAAGACATTATATCAGAGGTGATGATTATATCAAGGTATATGAGTGGGTGTTTGGTTGCCTATGGGGTTGATCCTTGTGGGATGGGTGTCTCACTAAATTAAGGGATGGGTATTCCTTGATTAATTGGTGTTGGTATAAATGTTGGATCTTATTATTTTATGAGTATAGTCTATATTTTAGGGTTTAATGGGTTTTATCCCCCAAGAGGGTTTCCCATGTATATCATGTGTTATGTGCTTGATCTTGATATGGTTAAGTTGTATGCATCATGATTGTATGTGATGAATGTTTAAAGAATTGGGAATCAAATTGGATTATCTTGCATCATTGATTCACCCCTAACCCTCAGTGATTGTACCTCTAAAAATTTCTATCAGAGTAGGACCTTCTATGCAATTTTAACCACTTGAAGGTGATCCAAGGTAAAAATATGGGTAAAAAGGAAAGTTGCTCAAAATAAAAGATCATCATGTCTGATGAATAAGCTTTCCATAATAATAGAGAAGAATAAGAGTTATATGATAGTGAGGAAGACGAAGTTGATCTATAATTTGAGATCATGAGTGAACTTAGTGAACTAAAAGGGAAAAATAATAGGAATCATAAAATGAGGAATATGATCAAAGGTCTTGAAGCATAAGTTAGGTCTCTTGAGGGGAGTTTGTCAGGTAAGTCCATTAGAGAGGAAAAATAAAATCAAGAACTGATCAAGTATATGGAAGAGAAAGCATGTAGATTTAATGATGACATGACCAAAGAAGGTAAGGAGGATAAGAAGACCATAAAATATCTCAAAATTCAATTAGAGGATACAAGTTCAAGCATGAGAGTTAAAGAAGATGAATGTGTTCAATTGAAGGCTAATCTTATTTTGTGAAAGGATGAGCATGAAAAGGTCATAATAAAGATAGGTCATATTGAAGAATAAAAAAAGAGATCAAAACAAGGCAAATAGGATGGTCATGAAAGATAATAAGTCAAATCAGCTCAAAGGCAAGATGAAAAAGCTAATTAGACAACCAAATGCTTTAAGGTATGCCAAATATTTGATGGCCGTTATTTTGATTTTCATATTATTGGTCATAGGGAAAATTATTGTGTAAGAAAAATAAGTAATTCAAAGGGAGATCACTACCATATTCAAATAAAAGGTATGGAAGACATTATTTTCTACAATTATCATAGAGTTGGTCACATTGCTAGGTATTGCAAGAATAGGTTGAATGAGTTATCAAATAAAAATAAGGTGTATGGAGATCCTAATGTGTAAGGAAGAGGTAAAAAATGGTTTTGAAAACCTAAGACTATTAGGAGAGATCAGATTGAGATCAAAGATGGTTTATTTGCTATGATAGACATGAAGGAAAGTCAAGAGTTTCTATTGTCTATATTTGTTGACAAGTCTAAAGCAAAGGATGAAGTCAAGGATCCATTCAAAGTCAATTTGGTGATGAGGTAGGAATAAAATTAAAATGAGAGTATAAAGATATGGGAGTCTCTTGAGTTTTGGGACTTTTAGTCTCACTATGTCAAAGGGGTGTCTTTCTCTAGGCTTCAAAGAGACACATGTCACCAAAAAGAAGCATAGTGGATGCTAGTTGATTTTTTAATTGATGTTACAGGATAAGAAAGGTCATGATAAGATATTTTGGATTAATATGAAAGGACATGAAGAAGTTTAGTAATCTGAAGGATGATCTAGCTAGTAAAATGGTATAGAATGAAGCTATGTGTGAAAGGTTTGCAAACAAGGAATGAAGGTCTCCAAGTGTCTTTTCAAGGATGTTGCTTAAATTGATTGGTAAAAATGATGAAGAATAAATGCAAGGTTATTATAGAGTGTGAGGATAATGTGTTATCATATTATTGGTATCATGAAGAAGGTCTTAGAGTTATGTATATGACAAGTTGTGTCTGCCATGGAGTTCATAGTGTTCTGAAGATGAGATAGTTCTATGAGAGTTCTTTGAAAAGGTTTTAGACCATGATGACTTGTATAGGATAAAGGGAAATTATTTTTAGATCCATGTGAGGGTTATTCATGTCTACTTCAGTTGTTTAAGTTGATCTAATGCAGATATGTGATCTATTTGTGGTTTCATAAGTATATTGACTGAGTATGGATAGTTTTAAAGAGTTACTGGCAGATCTATTTTGTTGAGAAGTCTTTTTGAAGATATCATGATCTAGGTGGAGCATGGAGTTAGGGGGGATAAATCAAATAGTTTGAAAGGATTGAAGAGATGTGCATGATGTGAGGGGGAGAATATGTGAGATGCCTCAATCATGGTGGGGATATGAAGATATCTAATATAGTTGTGATTTCAAGCATATTTGTATGATGACTTGATCAAACCAAGTCATATTTTTTTAACAATTTATTGAATTCTCATGATTAAACAAAAGGATTTTCAAATGGCCAAGTCTTATGATTAGAGGATTGTGTAGTAGAATTTGAGAGAGAAGGTATGAAGGCAATTATGTTGATTCATCATTGTTATAAATGGTCTAAAGATGCTCACAAGGGTGCTTAAGCTTAGGTGACTTAGGGGGAGTCCCTCTTAATGTTTTCAAGGTAAGTTCAAGTAGTTTATAGTGTTCATGTATGTTTTGTCTTCATAAGAGATATGTATGGTCAAGAAGAGTGTTGTGTTTTGAGCATGTTTGAGAAACTCAAAGGTAAGATGTGGTATGCACAATACTAGGGTGAGTTTGTATCATATCTCAGAGGTGTTCATTTCCTTTTGTTGGTTCTTGAAGTCCTTTCAAGTCCTCATGATCAGAAGTTGAGCCCACTTTGTCATTATGTCAAAGGGGGAGAATGTGTTTGAAGAGAGAGACATATTTTAATAATAAGGTTTGTATTTGTTTTTGACATCAATGAAAAAGGGGGATATTTTTTCAGGTTTGTCAATGATGTCTCCAAGGTGAGCAAGGGTGTTGATGAGGTGTCATGTGTGATAGAATGATAATGACAAAGTGTGCTTCAATGTTTTTGTATAGTTATTTAATGTTTCACTTGGGCAAGAAGATGATGGATGTTATTGATGGTATGTTCAGTTTGAAAAGACCATAGTTCTTGTAAAAGTGAAATGAATTCATCAGAGTAGTCATATGAATGTCTAAGTTCAAGTAGTCATCTTAATAAATAAAGCTGAGTGAGTATATTGATGAAATTAAAATTCACACGTATGAAGGTTTCAAGAGAATATTGATATATGGATAGATTACCCTATATGAGGAGATCATATGGTTTAAGTTTTAGGTCTAAACATGGAGCGTGGCAAGACTTATTAAGGTGCAAAGTTGGCTTCTCAGACATAGTTTAATAAGTTCTTATACTTAGCCAAATTTATAAGAGGAGATATAATGGTGAGAATTAAAAATATATATGATGAGAAATTAATATGAATAGATAAGGATCTAATGGTGAGTGTTAAAATTTTCAGATAGTGATCAATGGTGAGAGTGAAGTCAATATGTCAAAGGTTCCTGAGATTGCATGTACTAGTGACATGTGTCTCAATCATGATGATTTGATAGAATATCAATGGAAAATGGGTGTTTGTGTAGATGGATAATGATGGTGTGGTTTGAGTCAAATATTCCATGTTTATAAGGCATGTGGGACTACCAAGTGGCACAAGAGTTGGGACTAACAATAATGTGCTCAAAAGGCACATAAGGGTTCTAAGTGTCTTAATCATAGAAGTGCAGATCAATGATCAATAATGAGTTTCAAAGAGTTAAATTCAAGAGGATATAAATTAGATCAATATAGAATGTTTGATCAAGTTTATAGGGGACATGAGATGAATACATGTGTCTACAATGTTTGCATTACACAGTGACTGTTGGCATTTGAATTAGCAAAGGAAAAAACTAGTATGAAGTATTTTTATAGTATATTTGATATATGAAAAATTTATTGATGGTGTAAAAAGAAAAGTTAAATAGTAATTCAAGGTAAATGAATATAATAAATTTATAAGTTTTTAATATCTATACAGTCATATTTATTGAGCTCTAAAGTTGACTGAAGGTTTGATCGTGTCATGCAAGTGACCCGAGAAGGATAATGGAAGATTTATTGTTGGTATTTCAATGTTTCAAGATGAAATAAATATTGGAGAGTGTTTTAGACTCCATGAGGACAATATATATGTATTTTTTAGGTTTGAAAAATCCATATTTAGTATGAACAAAGGATTATAAATTGACTATGTTTATTGAATACACTGGTAGTTTGAGTAACCATCTTGTAGAGGTAAGTTGAAGATGTTTTGAGCAGAGATTAGGAATAAAATGAGTATGGAGATATTATATAAGTCTCAAATATTTATGAGAAGGTATTGGTTGTCATGATTTTCCCTTGATCAGTTATGGGGAATCAAAATAACTTGACTATATTTTAACTATATATGACCAATTTGAGTGGTAATTTTGAGAGAGTTGATTTGATTACTTAGACCCTGTATTGAAGTTTCTAAGGAAAATTAAAGTGTTGTATATGTCCTAAGGGTTTTAATATAATAATATTACTATGTGAAATATTTGAGGAGTTGCTTTAGAAGTTTGAGACTATGTTTTCTGTGTATGAAGTCTTGAAGAGCAAGGAAACCTAATTGGTATGTTCAAGTGTTGAGTTGGTGTTCTAGGTGATATGGACCGATATGAGAGTGAGAAAGGAGATATTTTATACATCTTTGATGTTTTAAAATGATTTTTAAAGCATGAGTGTGGTCCAAGTAGTCTCGCATGTAACGTGTGAGTATGAAGGCCTAATTGTTTTAGGTCTCACCAAGACCTAATGGTGGTTTGGGGATAATGAGGTAATGTCCAACCTAAGGAGTGTGGGGTTATTAAATTTAATTTTTATGAATACATATTTTAAAGGTATAACAAGTATGGTAATCATCTTGGGTGACCAAGATGGGTTAGATGAGTGTATGGTATAAATATTAGGCATAATTGGCTTATTTGGAGTGGTGTTGAGAGAGTGTTTTTCTAAGAAAAGGAGAGAACCTTTGAAAGAGAAGGTACATGTAATTTAGGAAAATCATATATAAAAGAGGATAAATCATGTTTATCTAATCAAGTTGATGTAGGAGGACACATAGGTCATTGAACCTAATGAGCCTATAAGAGGCATATTGAGCGAATAAGCCCTAGAGGCTATTTGAGAAATATTGAAGGGTGAAGAAGAGTGTAAGAAAGATAATTACATCATTAAGTGTATAAGACATCAGATCATACATTGTGATCAGATCAAGGTATTTGAGTGGGTTATTGGTTTCTTAGGGGGTTGGTTCCTCCTTGTGGAATGGATGTCTCATTAAATTAAGGGATGGGTGTTCCTTGACCAATTAGTGTTGGTCTAAGTGTTGGATATTTTTAGTTTAGGACTATATTACATCTTGTAGGGTTTAATGGGTTTTATCCCCCAAGAGGGTTTCTCACGTATATCATGTGTTATGTGCTTGATCTTACTGTGGTTGATTTGTATGCATCATGATTGTATGTGCTAAATGTTTAAAGAATTGGGAATTGAATCAGATTATCTTACATCATTGATTCACCCCCACCCCCTCTCAGTTATTGTAACTATAAAAAAATAGGTGTGAAGGATAGAAAATAATGAAGGTTGAATTCTAAACAAAAGTTTTGAAGAACTATTTTCTGTGAAAAACACTTTTGGCAATAAGAAAAATACATGAAGCCCAAGACTTAATAATAATTTCACATGTTCTAAAAACCTATGTATATGAAAAACTTCTAAAGAGTATTAATAAGTTATTATGAATAATATAAACATGTAAAAATATCCATTTAAGTATATATTGAATATCAAATTCAGGTGCATATATAAAGATCTATGAAAGAAGATTTTCAAAATAGGCCTAAACCTTTTAGAATATAGTGGTCCTTATTAAAAAAATAATTGAGGTATGTCGAGTATAAAAAGTACATTATAGAAAGGACATATTTCCACATAATAAATCTTTTTTTATTTCCTAATAACTAGCCAACATTGGTTCCCAACTTGAATCTTGTTGGTGTTCTATGATGATAGGAATACATAAGTATAGATACATAGAAATTTAGAGAAAATAAAGTGCAAATAAATATCAATGGATCAAAATAATATGAAACCATGGGAAAGGGTGATTAAAGTAACCTCCACTAGGGCTATGGACTCTTGATTTGAAATAGATCAAGACTTTTAGTGGAATTAGAGGTATCTATATCAGGGCTATAGATGTATGGATAGAAATAGAGCAATGCTCATGATTCTTATTTGTTATTGAATTCAAAAGTGTCAGAATGAAACCTATAGTTTATGTTCATTGATCTAATAAAATTCTCATGAAAAGGGGTAATTGAATTTCACACATTCACACATAGAACTTGTAGGATGAGAAGGGATAATATGTTCTCATGGAAAAGTAAGAGTCTATTTCATTTATCTAATTTATTCATTATTTTTAGTTAAGGTCTGTGATTTTAATGAAATTTATTACCTAAAGTTATATGTTATTAAATACTCAATAATTTTTTCCCATGAGTTACCATTTTTAATTTCTCAACACCCCCTTATTTTTAAATTTGTAAATAGAGACCCATGATTTTTTGAAATTATTTTCACATGTCCTATAAACCCTAGAAGACCTTGATAATGTGATTTTTGCATTGTATGGTAATGTTTGGTCATGTTTTAGTTTCATGTAATTATATATTTTACATTGATGTATCCATTGACATCTTCACGTGTAATGAAATTTTCCCTATGCTAGATCAAAAAATCAAATTAATATATGTTTATGATGTGTTTGCTCAATATATTCTTCAAATGCCTAAAACTATAATTCTATTTTTGATCTCCATTATGCTTTAGTAAAATCCATGAATGTCATACTTCTCAAATAATAGATTAAAGATTATGCACATGTATGATCTATATTCATGTTTTAGATGATTTATATATCAATTTTATACTAATGTATTAATCCCATTTCAAGCTTTATTTTATTTAGTGACAACAAACAACTTCCTAGATGTCAATTTTATTACAGAGTCTATAGTCTTATGAAACCCTAGATCAACCTTCAATTACCCATGTTTATTAATATCATTATCCATAGTTTCTCATTATTCATAAAATTTTCTAAGTCTAAAGTATTTTTTGTGTCTCATAGACCATCCACATGTCTTAATCTCAACTACCTAGAGCTTCACAGTAACAACCATAGTCAAAGTTTCCTGAGTCTTTAAGACTCCATGGGTTGTCCACATTTCTTAATATCAATGATTATAAGGAATTTACTATATCCAAGTAGTGGGATAGTATTCCAAGGGCCTGATGTCTTATCAACCATGTACATTTGAGTCATTCAAGACTTCAAAACCTTAGATCCCAAAGTCAATATCCTAGATTCCTAATAGATTGAGGGTCCATGATGGTTACACTTAGAACCATCTCAGGGATTAAGACCATGGATATTTCATAAAGTTGTGCAATGATCCTCAATCCTATCAACTATTGGATTATCCCAATCAATAGTTAGTGTTGGGTTAGTGGTGATCAAGGTTATAAAGTGAAGTCCTGGGAGGTTTCCAAGTGTCATGATTTTGTGCATTTCTAAGATAAAATGTGATGGGGATAAATTATAAGGTTGTGACCATGTCAAAATACACAATAAAACCAAAATATAGAGGGGAAATGTAGAAAACTAATGAAAATAGAAATGGTGTTCAAAAGGCAATTGATGGAAGATAATGCCACAGATAAATTCAGTTAGGCAATTTGAGTACCTAATAAAAAGCAAAAAAATCAATTGGGTAATTCAAATTTAAGTTTAGATCCTAGATATTTAAAATGATTACAACCATATGGATTAAGACTATCAACAAAATATACCTTGTATTGTATTACTAAAATAAAACAGTTAGATCTTGTAACCACTAACAAATTACTATTTCAACCTTTAACTTGCAGAAGCTAAAGTCAAGTGGATTCAACATAATTGTAACTAGGGGTTAAAATCAAGTTCAGAGCTTGAAACTTGAATTAAAATGTAGACTCAAATTCAAAAGAATTGTAACAAGATTTTAAATTTGAAATAAACTTGGAGGATGGGGTGATCCCCTTACCTAAGTCTATATAAACATGTGATTTTAAATTTTAAGAGGAGGAGAATTCAAAATTAAATACAATAAAGGAAACTTTTGGAGTGTTATATAAGTTAGTATTTAGATGCATTTTCTTGTCCAATTATGTGTTTAAGAATTAATAATTTCAATACTGCTGATGTATTCAATATTTAATTATGTGAAACAACTATTTTGAATGATATATTGTCTTAGTTACTAGTTATTATCAATTAGGAATGATCATAAGCTATTTTATATTGATATGCATCTATGATTAATGGAAATATGTCTACTAAGTGATTCATGAATGGTGATTAAGTGTTATTGATATAGATTTATAGTATTTTGTAATAATATATCTATATGCTCTCTATTTTATTGGTTATAATCTCCCACTTTTGGATGTGCAACTTCAATTTTAGTGCTAGTAACCTTTAGAAAATAACTCTAAGTTTACTATATCTTTTATCCTTAGACTCTTTACTATGTCTACATGTTTTGTATGTTATAATATTTGGCATTAGGCATTAGTTTTGGCACATTTACCTTTCATGGAAACTAACTTGGGATTTTTCCTAGTTATTGAAATAGATCTCTCTTTCTTGACCTAACTTTCCCTCCTTTTATGGTTTATTTTTATCCTACCCACTCAAGATTAGTGATCACCTAGCCATTTCAAGTAGATTTATTTTCTCTTAGTTCCATTTATCCATTAAACCTTGTGCTAAATAACCTATGCTTTAATGCTATTCCACCAAGTAGTTGTTTATAAAATCACATACCCACAACTCATGACTTGGAGTGAATTTTGATTCATTGATCCAAAAATGTTAGAGGGTAACTCATATGTCCTTTAGTTTGCTTAAAAGACTCATAAAAAATAAGGATGTAATACTAATTACTATGTTTATTAAGTACTAATATGTCTAACCTTGTTATGGACATGGAACATATCTATCCTTTAATGATATTTTATGAATCTTTTCATAACTCATAGATTCACGTGTATGGGGATTTATATACAATCAAGGATAATACATTTGTACACTAAATCCTAAAAAATAAATGGGTTATCCCAATTAATGTGATATTGGAAATATGTCCATAAAGGTTTATGAACATTCCTTATTAATTATGATCTTTTCAAATAAAGGAAAGGCTCATTAAGTATGATGTCCATTCCAGTAATAGCTATTAGAACATGTGTAATACATTTGTACTTAGTTTATACTTAATTTTACCAAATCATACCTTGATAGATTATAATCAATGTCCCTGTTATGTTGACATGCCTATTGAAATTGGTTTTCATAACCATAAAAGTCTAAGTTTTTGTTGATTTAACTTTTTGGGGTTATGACATATTTTTAAAGTTATAAGATAGGTCATTGAATGCCCTTGCGTATAAATTATTACACCCTTGTGCATACACAAGCCCAAACTTAGGGGAGAAATACTTATGTCTAAGGCCCTCATTGGAGTAATGGATATATAGGTAAAAATTATTGATAAATGGGTCCTTGAGGTCATCTCAACTTCATGATCCCACTAACCATTTTTAGCAAGATGACATGACCTAAGGTGAATAAACTAGGTTTTAATCTATACATAGTGATACATAACATGTGCACATTTTCTATACATATTAATATAAAGGTGATACAAAATGCTAATAATTAAAAGTGGTCTCTCTTGAACACAAAAAGTATTATGTTAAGGAGAAGCCCTGAACCACAGATAGAAGCATTGACTCTAGTGTCCATAGGTCAATGGTAGTGTCCAGGCCTCTAATATTATAGAATGTGATGATGGGATCTCAAGCATTAGTCTACCTATTCCTATACCTATACATCTCATATCTACTTGTGCATCTATAAACAATCTAATTATTATCTCTTCATCATGTTGTAATTATTAGAATACCAATTGACATTATACTTTCTATATTTTGTAATTTTTTAGATTTAGTATATTATGCTATCTTAATTAATTTAATTTGCTTACTTTATAAAAGTTTTTATTAATGTAATTGATGAGAATTTATAATCCACTTAATCCTTATCTACCACAAAAATAATTTAAAATGGTTAAACATTTGGTGAACCTAACCTTTGAGTCTTCTCATGCAAACCCTAGTTTATTGTAGGAATTTATACCTTCTATGGTTTTTGCTTAATGTATTTATTCAAATTTGTTCTATCATTTTTATGTAACCTAGGTGTAATCATAGATTATGTGGTGTTCATATTGAACATCTATTGAACATCTTGAGATACCCATTAGGCCACCTTAAATGTCTCAAGCTAATACCATGCCAAATTCTACTAATAATGATAATGAAAAAAATCTTATATAAGATGAATATGATCATGAAGTTAATGAAACACATGAAAATAATGAGCATGAACAAGTAGATTAAGAGAAAGTTAAATATATTTCATTATTTTGAGTGCACATTCATGAAAATCCTAAATATCTCCACAAGATCCTTTCTATTATATTAGAAACTAAAAAATAAAAAGGTGTTATTGAAAAACATTTCTCTCTATTAATATAATTATTGGGGTTAATAGATATGCCTATTATATGTCCATTCCAATATCCCTCCCATTGAGCACAATATTGCCTATTACATCTATTGCGGGCACATGATATGTTTTAAAACCACTATTTCTCTAATATCAAACAATTATTATGACACCTCCATGGGAATGATTAAAAATTCAAATAAATTATTAGTTTCAATCCCTACATCAACACAAGTGGTGTTTTCATCCCATTAGTGGTTTTTAAAATCTAAAATATAAATAAACATGGGTCTACTATGAAAAATCTTCTCCAAGTTATTCAATCTTTGGAATCTAAGGTTACCAACATTAAAAAAAATGATTTGAAGTAAACTCATGCTATTGATTCATAAGATTTATTACATAATCCTCTTGTACCTAAGATATCTTTGCACCCTTTGCAAACTAGTTTTGTTTCACCCAAGTTCACATTTTATGATGGAAAGGGTGATCCTAAACAACATCTTTAGTCTTATATGCAACATACCTTGATTATGATTTAAATGATAAAATTTTGACCAAATTATTTACAAGGAGCCTAAAGGACTATGATTTAAGATGGTTCTATTATTTTTTAATATGATCAGTGAAAAAATTCAAAGCTATAGTGGATCAATTTCTAGCACATTTCTCTATCAACATCACTAAAAATATATCATATGCACAAATTTCTATGCTCAAACAAATAACCAATGAAAATATTAATAAATATTTTTTAGAATCCATTATATGGGATTATTGGCACACATACATGCACTATATATCCTATGGTTCAAATAGTTTATATTACATTTGATGACAATGAAATTATGGATGATGATTCAAATCTTCACCCATTTTTATTAGAGTATACCTTGATCATCAGCTTATACACAATGTCATGGTTGATAATGGTTCCAAATAAAATGTATGCACCATTATGTTACACATTTGGGATATCCACAAGATGATTTATACCCTTCGAATAAAAGTATCAGAGCATTCGATGGGACATTATATCAGGTTATTGGTGAGATTGATTTATATTTACAAGTTGGTGAAACACATGGGATCACCAACCCTTTTTTTATAAAATACATGAGAGTATTTTATATGTTATTAGGATGAATTTGTATACATAAAATCCACTTGGAAACTTCCATAGTGCATAAGTGTTTTAAATACATTCATACCAACATGGTAAGTATAGTTTCTATAATTCCATATGAACATCCACTTGAAAAAGAGAAGCTTATTCCAAGACAAATGATTATAAAACCTACTAAAGTTAATAATGCAAAAATGGAAATAAATAAGAAATCCCTTTTATATGTGGTTGATACTTGAGAGACCATTGCAAAAAAAACATATAATGGAATCCATGAAGTCCTCAAATACACCTACTGGTCTCCCTAATTTATACGAGCAAATAAACATGTTCCAATTACAAATATACTAAAGAAACCACATAACACTAAACAATGGGTTGCAAAAACCACTAATCATCCTATTATCTCTTCATGACCATAAATTCCTATGAGACATATGCAAAGTACCAAATATTTTATAATTATAGATATGACACCTATATGTGCCACTTGGTAGTATCACTAATTTTATGTACCATACTATATCATAGGCTATACTTTTCCTCCTAAATATTATAGATATCCCCAAAAACCCAAAAATACCAAAATAAAAAAATATTCTAAGAAAATACAAAAACATAAAAAAATTTCAACATACACATGTTTACTAACTCCTTGGCATCTATCTTATTTAATTTATGTTATCAGATAGCATATCATTTATTTTATATACACATATTTTTCACACATACTTGAGTGTGATACAAGCATACACCAGATCAATGACACATGCACATGCAAATGTGGGAGATTTCCTCTGCCTATGTGACACACTACATTGGTAACATATTGATTCTATTTGATCATGATTGATACATGTTATATTGTTTTATTATCACTTTTAAATTATCATGTTGATATTATATACTAATGATTACACATGATTACAAATTACATAGTGTATTTGATATGCTATGTTACATGAATTTTTTAACACACACACACACACACACATGGATTACTATGATATGCTTATGTTGGTTAACTATAATTAATTTGTTCATATTACCACTTCTTTGAGTGCACTTCTTATTTACTATTGTCTTACTATAAAACATTTGAATATGTTCCTTGATTGTAAGCCCTTGTGACAATAAATGTTATTTATTTATGTGTGGACATTTGAGTATCTCCTCCCTTTGAGGGTGAAACATTTGACCTTTACCTTTGTTTGTGGTCTCCTTAGACCCCTTTTGTGTGACACTGAGGGTTTTTTGGTGTATGATTTCTTTTTGGTGAGATTTTATTACTACTTTATAGATGTTTCCATGATCAATATCAAGTATCTTAGGTATTTTTATCATCACATATTATAGGTTTCTTTGATTTATCTAATTATACATGTTATGCTACATGATTCATACATAGATAATATATTTATCTTATCCTTGTAAGGTAATGTGAATATCAAATTCCATTCCCATCACCTAAAAAAGGGGGGTATTTTAGTGGGGGAATTTCATAAAGACATGAATCCACACATACATTACTAACAAAATTTGATATAGTTTACATGATTTATATATATACTTAGGTCAGAATCTTATATATTTGGCACTAACTTTTTACAAATTTGGGATAGATTTATTTAGGTTTGTGATAGATATGATACATAATTATAAATCAAAGGTTATATTTTGATAGATACTTTAGCTTGAGACACATTATAAGTGCATATGACATGAAAGAACACCAAACATTACAAATACATATTCAAAACATTTTACCAAGAAACACCATTATCATCAAGCAATACCATTTTGAGCATTTCCTATCTATAAAAATTGGATCCTTTGAGTCGTGTGGTTAAGATTCAATGCCCTCAATGACCTTATAACTACTCCTATTTCATAGGTTAAGTTTTTTATACCTTAACATACATTCACTTGAGTTGAGTGATTAATATTTAATGATATCAATAGATGTGTCACAACATAACCTTGCACTAAATTGGGGGCATAATTACCTCCAAGTTTCCTCTTCAAATCTCCAAGTTTCAGTTATGAACCTCTCTCAAATCTAATGCTTCATAAATAATCATATTTACCAAATAAAAGTACCAAGGGATAACATGGTTCCATTGAGACACATATGTACTCCTTCCTTACTCTCTTTACTTTTCAATCATATAAATTATTTAATTTTATATTGCATGCACTGATTTATACTATAACATGCTCTTGGTTACATGTCATACACCAATAAAAAATTCACTAGGTTTAAAGCAAAGGAAAGGTATGTTGTGCACACCCAAGTACACATTTATTTAATTTAACCTAGTAATTTAATCCTTATGCATTACTATACTAAAGGGGGGTATGGAAATGTAGATACTAAAATATGATTACATATAGAATCTTAGTCATTTACACTTGACAAATACCAATTAGAGATCTACCTTTTAGTTCTTGACCTTTCTGCTATTGAAAGGCTTAAATTATCCATATAATTATATCTAAATTATTATCTTATGGCTCAAACCTATCATTTTGATGAATCAAATAAAATATACACTAAAAAATCTTAAAATATGAATTATACCCTTCACTATCAATTACAAACTTTCAACAATTTTCTATCCTACTAGACACTACCATTCACATAGGGACATTAGCATTAAAAGTGTTATCTAGGTATGTGTACATCAAAATTCATCTAAATTGCAAATATTTCAAAACATATTGGTCAACCTATTTTTATTATTTAACCCTTTTGTGACATATTTTTAAAAAGGTGTGGTATAAACACAAATCAAAGCTTACACATTATTCATTTATCAAATACCAAGTAAGCACCTATTCAAATTCATTAAATAAATTGAAAATCTTAGTTTTATTTTCCTATTCTTCCCTATTTATATATTAGTCATAGGATTAGTCATATTAAAGGTTTAAAACATTCAAATAATAACCCATGAGCAATGTTTTTCAATTTATAAGAAAGATCATTGCATTCCCTTGCATATAGCATATTACACCCTTGTGTACACACAAACCCACACATAGATGATACTTACATATGTTTGAGGCCCTTATTGGAGTATTGACTATGTAGGAAATGATCATTGGCAAAGGGGTCCTTGAGGTCAATTTGAATTTGTGAGCCCACTAACCATTTTTGGTAAGGTGACATGACCTAAGGTGAAGAAAATAGGGTTTAAACTATATAAAATCATAAAAATCATGTGCACATAATCCAAACATATCAAAAAAAAGGTGATAGAAAACCTTAAAAAGCATAATAAATATATTTTAAATAAAACAAATATTATATATGATATAAGCATCGATCCACATATATAAATGTTGATGATAGTGTCTAGACCTACAAAAATAATATTTCTATAATATGATGATGGGATCCTGAGATTAGTCTACCTATTTCAACACCTATACATATTAGATATGCCTAAACATATAAAAACAAGCTAAGTATTATCTCATATTTATGTTTCAATTATTAGAGTATCAATTGACTTTGTACTTTTTATATTTGGTAGTTTTACAAATTTAGTATATCATGTTATCTGAATTAATTTCAAAGGCCTACTTTAGAATAATTTTTATTCATAATATATAAAAAAACATATTCCCCTTATTTATCCAATGCTTTTACAATCAAGCACCTAAGAGAGATACATTGATCAATTATGGAGTGTTTTTTTCCTTAGAATATCTTGTCCTTTCACCCTCTTCCCTTTCTTTTTGTCCCATATGATGATGAATCAATATATCATTATCCAAAATAGTTGTTGAAAATGAATATTAAGAATTATATTATGATAATTTAATGGGTTATTTCCTTCTCCACTTTTGAAGAGAGGAAGAGGATTTTGGTCATCTAATCTACCAAAACAACATTCTAAATGACCCCATTGAATATTCCTTTGATGTGTGGTATGAGAGATTCCAAAACCCACTTTAAATATTTTTTATATAACCCACATATATTGTGAGCATTACCCACTGCTAGCTTCATAATACCTTTCTTAATGTGCCCTATAGATGAGAGATTATCCTTTGTACTAATTAATGGAGGGGGAGGGATGTATTTATATTAGTTTTTCTCATATGATAATTTTACATATTCTAGCTGTTGGGAGTTTGTAATGTTGTTCTCTACATTTTTTCATATTTTTCTACAATTATCTAAAAAAACCTATAGGATTATGCTTCGTAGTAGATATAAATTATTTCTTCCTTATTCACATATACTCTTCCTTTTTTATACCTCAAAATTTTTTCATAATCCTTTTTAATTTATTTATCCATTCCCATTTTTTTAAAAATTCTATTCATTTCCTAGAAATATTCATCATAACAAAGGTTTGCCAGAAAGCTACATTTGTTGTCTCTTTTAGGTTTTGATCTCTTTCATGATGTTAATGCTTTGTGAACTATGATTATAAATGTGTTTATAGTTAATGGTATTATATCTACAAGATATGTCCTTATACCCTACTTATTTAAGTTCTTATTCAATAATTATTATAAACATTTCTCAATTCTCATGGGTCACGGGAATATTTCCTTATAGAATTCTTATTTTGAGTGTGGTGGATATTATCTCATTATTGATTGTCTCCCTGCATACAAATATTCACATATAGTGTGTTGTGATTATATTTAAATTATATAGGGTAACTCCCAACTTCCACATCTATCAATATTGATATACTAATCATTGAATGAATAATATAATCAATCCAAACTTAATGATTATATGTTATATATGTGATGTTCCTTGAATTTTTCCATGCTTTTATATTATTACATATGATCAAATAGTCAAGATTACACAACCCAAAAACTTTTACTCCATAGTGCATTGCATCTCCTCTTATATATTTTGAGACACTCTATAATTACTAATTTTCTTCTTCCTCTAGTGACAATGGGTTACTTTTTACTATCTTAATTTCTTATGTAAATAGCCTCATTATTTATTATCCTTACATTAAAGTATTTTATTAAAATGACCTCCCCAAATTTGATATAAACTAGTGTCTCTTTTTAACAATGATTATGGATATTCATAATCTGAATTATTTTCAGTATATGATTTTAAATAATAAGGTGTAAAGTAACCAACAACAAGACTATCTATTGATTAATTTTTTAGTTATATTCAAGCACATGTATTGTTTGTTTGTGTCCTCTTTTTAATATTTTATGATTATTCCCCATATTTATCCTAAAATAATTGTTACTACTCCATGTCCTTTTCCAATTTGATTCCTCTTACAAAAATATAAAAAAACCCCATTATCATATGACCAAAAATGATAAAATTGTTTTGGGTTAGGCACAACACCACACCCCACACCCCACAACATTATAATTTATTTAAATAAAAATAGGTGGGTTTAAACCCCATTATGTTCTAAAATATGATATTTTGGAAGTCTTTATTTTCACAATTATTTTTTTTAATTTTAAAAATAAACTCTCAATATTGCCTCATCTTTCGATGGAATCTCGACATTTTTTACTCCATATAAACCTCCATATAACATTAGTAGTTATCTAAAAGAGTCAACATATGTTTGTGAGAGATAAAAGTATCTTAGTTTGTTAGGATGTATTCTTAGAAATAACTAAAAAACATAATAAATAGACTTATTTCGATAGTTCACTAGATTCTTAGTGTTTTGGTGAAGGTTGAGGTTCTTATTAACTTAACTCTCAATGTCCAAAATGTTCTCCATGTGATTTTTAGTTTATGTTATCTTAGGTTATTTTTAATTTGATTTAGTTTCTATAATTTTAAAAGGGTTAATAATTATCATGTCTTGTAATTTCTCCTCCCCTTTCAACTAAATCTAAGTGTTTATCTTCCCATTTTTTCCAAAAACTAGAAATTGATATTTTAACATCCATTTTAGCTATAACATTCATTGGAAAATCCCAAGATATAAGACCATGTATTTTTCATATAAAACACTCAAATTGAGGAGTAGTTATGAAAACATATCTCATTTAGTGTATTTTAGCCATACTCTTTTAGGTAAGGGTTTACTAATGTCCATTTGAACATAAATCTTAGCATAATCAATATACTTCTTGTTGTAAGTTTTAGAAGAAATACAAATCATTTATATAAGGGAGGATCCAACCTTGAGATAATGGTATTTACCCATAATGTACATGAAGGTTAAATAATCTTACCCAAAACATTGAAACCTTTGAATCTTCTTGTAAAAAATCAAAATGGGGGTTCCAAGACATTGTGAATAGCTCTAATTTGATGAAAAACTAGGGTTATTGTTTAAACACTTGAGCTTGGTCTTCTTTAGATGAAAATAAAATGATGAAGATACATATAGAACCATATATATATATATATATATATATATATATATATATATATATATATATATATATATATATATATATATATATAGATATACCTTAACCTTCCATTGAATTGAAACCCATGTTTTTAATTTCTACTTGTCTGTCTTACTTAATTTTATGTTTCCATCAATAAGTAGATTATATTAATAGATCAAGATATCTACACTTAAAATCTATAGAGTTGAAAATTCCAAAAAATTAAAAATAATTTTGCATCTTGCCTTATCACCATAGTCATCATTGAAAAAAATGTAAGTTATTCCTTGACATTTTTTTCTACCCTAAATGTTGTTTCTTAATTCTATTTTAATAATTTGGTGTACAATGGGGATTATACTATATATGATTAAGTGAAGTTATGGCACAATGCAAAATATATGTAATATAATAAATATAAAAACATTAACAATATGAAATGAGAAAAACATAGATATTTATATATTTGAAACTTGACCAAGGAGGTTAATATAAAAATACCTAATTTATGACATATTTGTGCACTATTGGAGGCTAAAAATAGTATAAAATAGGTCTAGAAAACAAGATAATCAACACCCATAAACCATTTGAAAAATAAATAAGCTATAAATTTTAGTCCATTGTGACCTATTCACACTTGGTATACCCATTATTATGACTCTTTATCATGATTTTGACCCTGTTCCCATAATTATGACCCTCGATTATTTTTTAGGATCTTAAACTTCTATGGATGCTTTGAAATATGTAGATGATTTGCAATCCCAATTCAATTGATTATATTGCTACACATAACCATTCAATTTTATTCTCATTTCATCTTAAACATAATTCACTAGGATGTCACAATAATATATGTGCAAGGGTTAGTGTCATGGCCACCCTCTTAAGGTGTTTCACCTACATATCTTTCATAATCAAAATTAGGGATTAATGTAGTTATAGTGATTGTGATTATTCCCAACCTAAAATTATAGAAATAACATTGCCTCCTCTAAATCATATATAATCAAATGAAACTATATGATTTTACATGATCTTCTCTTGGTAAAATTTTATGTCATATGATAAATGAAGGAAACATTAGATCAATATGAAAAGATATTTTATAAATGTGTAAAACTATTGATAAGACTTGATAAATGTGCATAAGATACTTGGTTTGTAAGATATTAAAATGATAGGAATAAATTATGAAATGGATTAAGGTACATTTTTTTATGTAGGATTCACAAGGATATACTTACACATATGCTGACCATAGAAGATAGTGAAATCCAAAAATAGAAATTGTTACAATAATAATTAGATTATAAATCATGACAATGAAGCATATATTTGAATGTATAATATTAACATTGGTTTGGTGATAAATTTTAATAAATATATACAATAAAATAAATTATTATATACTTAGTGATTCATTTTATAATTAAATATTGAGATAGGTGGTAGGTAGTAAGGTAAGTTAGAAACATGATTATGAGCGAGTCAATGTAGGCAATGGATTCTATGTGCACCTATATAATAATTTCAGCCTCAAGTTAGTAGCATCTGTTATTATATTTAGAGATTTATAGTTCTATCCATATATTTTTTTATTATCTATTTGATATAGGAAGGTTTGCCTACTTCTTCTTTAGATTTGTGTGCAATCATAAAGTCTAATCACATGCTTAACACCCATAAATCCATCTCTTTAATTTGGAACCCGAGGTCCACTTTTGAGGGAACATAAATTACCTAAAATTAGGAAGTATAATGGACTATGATGTTTAAAATAAATCTTATTGATGATTAACCACTTCCTATATATCCAATACTCCTGAGAGGGAAATACACATGTAGTTTTAACCCTTAATATGAATGTGGAATTTTTATCCTTTTATCTATGAATACACCTAATGATATATATTTATACAATTAACAATGTTCACTCTTGACTTGGATTAGTGTGTTTTAGAGTTGGATAATGATTAATCTTAGTGATTAATTTTCCATTTGGGAGAATAGGGTTACTCAATGTGCAATAGTGTGTAGATGTTTGATAAATAAGTGGCAGATGTCTAATAAGTCTACACTTGATTTTTATTTATATGAATCTATTTTTGGTAATTTATCATGAAAATAACATGTTAGGTAGATGGTATGACCCATAAAAATGATTTTATTTTTAAATTTTATTATTTTTGGGTGTATGACATAATTGTAAGATTCGATTGATAACTTCTACATGGTACCGACTGAATCTGGTGTTCTAATTCAAGAGAAAGGAACACTAATATGATGATATGGATACATTTTAATATTAAAGTTTACTAGTTTGTCATAGAATATGATAATTCCTAAGGTTAATGATAGAAACTTAGAAGGATTAGATCCATAGATAGCATATGGATATGAGAGAATGGGAGATTAGAGGCATATAGTTATGCACAAGTGATGTATGGTGAAAGTAGGTCAAAAATGACATTGCTAAGTGCCTAATATTATATTTTAGTATCTAAAAATGACCATTTTATTCTAGTATTTAATTATAACACAAATAATAGAGTAAAATGATAAAGTATACTTGAGCTTGTACAACATACTTTATCTTTGGGAGAAGACTCCAAATATGTAGTTTTTTACATAAAAACCTATAATGAACATGTAGTAGTCAATGTCCATATTTTAAAACTTTATATATAAACTATAATTGAAATTTTAATAATTTTAAGAGAAAGGAAGGTGTACACATGTATGTGTGAAAATCATGTTTCCATATACCTTTGTTGTAGATGATGCTTCCTTGTTGAAATGCTAGAGGATGATTCATCTTGTTGAACCATTGGAGAAGTTGGGGTGATGAAATCAATTTTTTTTATAGCTATACAAGCCCATGGGTTGGGAATACAAATTACACAACGCTAATGGATAAGGATTAATTCTAATAATTTTGAGCATCATTTAACCTAAAATTCACTAACTCAAATAAGTAATCTAATTCTAATCTTGAACCTCAAGATGGTATAGTGGGAGCCACATAATGGGCTCACTATGAGTAATGATAAGGATGTTGAGCATCATTGAACCTCAATGTGCCTTACCTCAATAAACATAAATGAACTACTAAAAATGGAATTAAATATTTAAGGTTGATTCTTACTTGGTGTCATTGAATTATATTTGTAAATATACAACTATAATAGTGCTTACTAAAAAATGTATATTTTTACATGAACCAATATGATACTTGCCAAATCAATTATAATTGATATATGAAATAGTTTATATGTGTATGAACTAGTATCATGCCAACTGAATAATTGAAAATTAATAAATAATTCTATGCATCTATATGATATATTTGAGAACCTATATCTCAAATGTATTTGAATGTGAAAACTTATAATTTATGTTCATGTAAATAGTTTTTACCTACATGGAATTGCATTCAAGTGTATCTAAATTATACTCCATAGCTCATGTCTATATGAAGTGAGTACATATGCATGGCACATGATCCTATAATCTATATCAACATATTAATATCTATATCATATCTAAACTCATATGATATTTTAACCACTTTGAATTCTCTGAATCTTGTAAATTAATCCAAAAATGTTATTTAATGCTCATGAAGGCATATGTATCTATGAAAATCTTAATAATATGACCCAATTTTGAGGAGAGGGATGCATCCTTTAAGTTAATCATATCAAAATAAAGTTTTAATTATTTTATGCCATGTACAAATATGCAATCATGTATAATAATTCCAACATGTGGAGAATATGTCATCATAATAATGTTTATGCCATAAAAACATGCATGAAACATATGTAATGAAGGGCATATAACTATCATGCCAAGATAAAAGTACCAATTAGGCACACAATAGTAATGATTATTGATATAATAATTTAATAAAACTATGTAATAAGGAGGTGCATGATACACATCATGGCACCACATGTAAATGGGAAGGTGTGTGATATGGATCAAGACACCCAAAAAATCAATAATGTCAACATGATCAACAAAAAATCCTTGATTAATCCCTCATAAGCACAAAATGCCACACATAAGGCTAAGTGACACAATAAAGGGACATGAAGATGCCATAAAAAATGGAAAAATGAATGTCTCATCAAACAAGGCCAAGGGCCATAATCAAGGGACATAAAAATATCAATAAAAAAGGCCAAGGGCCACATTAAATGGACTTGAATATGTAAAAAACAAGGCTAAGGGCCAAAATAACAAGACATAAATACATCACACATACAAGGCCAAGGTCCAAAATCAAGGGACACGATGTTAAAAATAAGACCAAGGGATCCTATAGAATAAAAAATTAGTGACCATCCTATCATGCAAGAGTAATAACATCAATGAAGCATATAACACATGAAAACTAGTTTACATTATCCATGTATGTAAATGTCACACCATAAAAAAGTAGCATATCCATGTAGCATTTTTTACGATATGAGTAAATAACAAGACATGTGTAAGAAATCTAGGTAGATTGACATGGTAAAATGTCATAGAGATATATAATTTGTGATAGTGTGACCTATGGAATAATATGCCCCAATATTAGCCTATCCACTAGGTATAGGTGAGTTCAACATCTATGTGTCCATGTATGATCTATATGTACTACATCACACATATATACTATGAAATACATATGTGTATGAAAAAAATATTCCATATAATAAACATATGATAAATAATATATGTAAATAGTGTAACTAGACATCGTGTCATGCTTAGGTCATGATTTTTTACTTTTTTTGAATATTTTGAGTGTTTTTGTATTTTTTTTAGTTTTTCCTTTATTTATATATTTGATTTATCTTTAAATTTTAAAAGGGAATAACTAATTATCCCATCACTTGGATAGACATAGAGAGTGCATATATCATATAGTACAAGGTTCACCTTTCACAAGTGAAAAGTAAAATATGTGGGTGTATTAGACTCTGATAAGGTATTGTGCATTATAATTTAATTATCAACATCACTTATAAGCTCATATGTATGATGAGTAACACTATAAGGTTTAGTAATATATGGGGTCCACTATATAGTAAGAGAATATCTTGTTTCGTGTGTTTATATATATATAACACATTAAGCTATCCTTGATATGATCTTGGTGTGTGATATAGTAGTTAATGGCCTTTATAAGTCATGAATAACTCTTTAATTTGAGGATTGTTATAAAATTAGATGCTTAGGATAATCATCTACTATCTTCTAAGTTAAGTGTGTAGAGATATTCTAAATGGGTGTATAAATCACCTCTATATAATCAACCTGAATAGGTGTAATAATAAACTACAGTGGTGGTGGGGGTGGAGGAGGAGATACCACTAGTTGAAGAGGGTAATTATATCAAATTCATAAAAATGTGGCTACTTTCTTGTAGTGCATATACTTGATACATCAATGAACTATAAATTGTACTTCCTAGATATTATATATCCAAGGGCATCCAAACAACATGTCAAAGACCTTGTTACATTATATAAATAATAATGAAGTAGCCATTATCGTAGAGCCTACCTATAAAAATAACAAAATGTGCCCAAGAGTGTTATGTGTCTATCCATTTAATCCCTTAACCAATTTTTTAGTATCTTTAATTTTTTTTATGTGTATCCAAGAGTGTGGAAAAGTATCATTGTCAATTTATTTCTTGATCTATTATTAAGCTTGACATTTTGTATTGGTTAATTGTTAATGTGAGCTCATATGAATAATGTGTGGAGATCTAAATCATTATTGACTATCTCACTGTCATTAAAAATAATCATAGGTCAATATGGTTCTATGCATGTAACTGTACCAAAATTCCCATCCACTAGGTGACCATATGTCATAGGATGAGGATACACATTGTATGTATAATGTACCTTAGAATTATCCTTAGTCTCTATTTTATCATGTTTTGGAAATAGGTATTTTAATATTTTCAATTTATAATTTATATTTTATTTTGGTAAAGATTCATTTGTAAGTATACTTATATCAATAGTGTTTTCATCAATAATATCTTGTATATTATGTCTTAACTTGAAACATTTGTTTGTGAAACATCCAATAGTTTGATGATATTTGTCATATAAATTACTATCATAATTTTTAGGTGTTGGCATAATCACATCAAAATATTATGGTAGATAAGTATATTTTAGGTTACAATCAAATATCTTATGTAATAGTTCATGAATAAGTGATGGTAGTTTTGAAAACTACCTCTTCTATGGAGTAGGTAAGACAAGCCAATTTATAGGTTGTGATACTACATTAACCGTTATATTTATCTCATTATTATTATTTTATTGAATCTTGTATCTTGGATTGATCTAAAAATTGGTTGTTAAAATAGTTTGAGTATTAATTCCATAATTATGTTTATCAAAATATATGAGCCCGACTTGTCAATTTCTCACTGTATGGCATAACTCATTAAAAGACTTGAATTTATTGAATAGTATTGACTCGTGGAGTGATGTAATAAATTTTTTATTGAAGATTTATTGTAAATAATTATTTTATAGAAAATTTTAAACTTAGATATCATGGTATTATATTAAATTACATAATCATTGATTGGCTTAGTGGACCCTTGCTTGAGTTTGGCAATTTGCACATAAGATAGTTTTTCATCAATGTTGATAGAAAAGTGTAATAGAAATGGATATAAAAAAGGGTTGAATTACTTGAATAAATTGAGGGAGAGGTAATAAAATAAATTTAAATCATATCATTTGAGACTTCTCAAAAATATATTGGTTAATAATCAAGCATTGGATGCATAATACAAGAATGTTATGTGCATGAATCTAAGTTGTTGTTCGAGATCACCTTTACCATCATATATTAGAATTATAGGATATAAAAATCATATAGGTAAGGGATAGGATAAAATATTAGGGGATAATGTATTATGGATAAAAACATGTGAATCCATTGAATGACTATATCTATAAGTACCTTGCTCTAATTACAAACCCTTATCCTATAGAGCTAAAATAATATATTGAAGGGAATGTGAAATTTACAGGATTGATGATGTAATATGGTTATTTATTTTAGGATTGGAATATATCATATATCTATTAATAGGTATGAAAATATATGGGAATCCTTTTGTTATCCATTCACCTTATGTGGACATTACATGTGTGACTAGAGGTGTTGAAATAATAGTGGTTTGAACACCTATGGTTGGGTTGGTAACCTAAAAGGGCTGGTTGATATTGTAAAATGGGTCATATTATTTCATATATGTACTAGCTTGAGCCAATTTTTTCTAATTGTTCTTACTAAATATAATATTTAATCAAACATTTATGGATTTATGTCCATATATTCATCTAGTTCTCTTTCATCAACATAATTGAATCTATCCCCAATACTTATATCCTTAGTATGATTATTGTCACATTCCATGTTCATGATAATTCCATTAAGAGGATACACAATAAGTATTTTGGAATACATAATGAGAGTAGGAGAAACAAAGGGGATATTATCCATAATTGAAGCTATACTCATTAGAGAAATATAATGAGTAGTGTGATTGAGGTTCTAACTAACTTAGATTCTAAGATATTCTCCATATCCAATAAGGGTTAGAGAATATTCTTCACAACCCATGGTTTTAACATTTACATCACCATGGGGCATAATCACCCATTCTGCATTGACTCCTGAGGGCATCTTGGTTCACATACCTCCATGTTTAATGATTTTTTTAATTTTTAAATTTCAAATATATTCAATGATTTGTTTAGATTTTATATCATAAGTGGACACTAATTTATAAATGTTTCATTGTAGGTTTTTCATGGAGTAAAATTAGTACTCAACATGTACCTAAAGACATATGTTGAGTTCAACACACCCCCATTTTCCTGAAATGGAGACCCCATGAAATTTTGGGTCATTTCTCCTAGGACATACCTTGTTATTTATTCCATGTGATAGAAAACCCTTTGTATGGTTTTAAAAGCTTAAGAGTCATGGTGGTCCATGACAAATATCAATGAGTACCTTTTAATAATGTTTCATTAGTTTTTCACTTCATTCATTTTCTAATGATCTAACTTGTTTAAAAATTGCTCTTGTTCAGGGTTATAATTCAAAGACCAAGGTATGGTTCCTCAAATGTGATCAAAATCACTTAATTAAGGATTCCAAACTATAGTATTGCTTCGGCTATGTCAAAATTACATTCAATACTAGGATGTACTTTGATTTTAAGCTATAAAGGAGGGTCTAAGTTAGATTATGTACTTATATTTATGAATTTGGGCTTACCCCATTTTTTATTTATTGATCAAATCACTAACTTTCACATCTTTTGCCTTTAGAAAAGAACCTGATGCCAAATCAGCCTCAATTGACATGCTGTAACATCATATGCATTGATCACTTAGTTATACAAAGTTTGGGACTTAGTCACATACACTTTAAGCCTTAAAAAATGGTCACAAAATAGTGACCAAACTAGAACATGACAATTAGAACTCAATCAAAACATTTCAAGTTCAAAGGAAAATTTGAAAGGTTTACATCACTTAACGATCCAATCAAGAATATGCCACTTATCATCTGATCACTACATTTTAGCATACAAAGAAGATCACCCCATCAAAACATGTTATGTAGCACTTGGTTTTAGCCTTTTCAGACCTAAGTTACTTTTAAAATTCTCACGATAGAGTGATCTAACTATATCATGACATTTGGCATGCAGTCATACCTTTCACATTCTGAGGATTAAGGTGCAAAGTGCAATTCTAACAAGACTATGAGTGCATGATAAGGTAGCACATGTGACTCAGTCACCCAATTTTGAATGACTAGATGCTATGTAGAAGCCACTTAGTAGGAAGGACCAATAGAATGGTGACATGTAGACCCCTTACCAAATAGTGAATCATGATCAAAGGAAGCTGTGAGACCTAATGAAAAGTGATCCAATGAAAATATGACATGTGGCAAGGTGTCATAGTAATTGGGTCCATTGAGATTTTCATATAAAAAAGCCACATAACAACACGAGATAATGAAATCCTACCACTTGGTAAGCTAGCAGGGGTCCCAAGACCATACCATCCCAAAATAAAAGAGGTCAAGCCATGCAATACCAAAAGGAGGCATGAGCCAATATAAATATGACACATGGAAAAATATCATGCTACCCACTCAGAAATCCCAACATCTAAATTAAAAGTTTGGAATGGAAAAAAAGACACCAAGTGTTAAGTACATGTCAAGTATGACACCTAAATGGCACATAGCTATCTATAAAGCACCAATTTTTGGTATGAATTGAATGTTGATGGGGCTCATTTCAGTGGTTATAAAGCCAATTCACCTAAAGGAAAAGTCAAGCCTATGATGAGAAGACATGTGGTCAAACTGAGAGTAATGATTTCTCAATTTCTAAAAGTGAATTTTCTTAGCGATTGGAACAAAACCAAAGAGCCACTCATGATTTATGTTAAATCGAATGAAGATACTTGACATTTATGGCCCATTTTTTACAATTCAAAATTCTAAAAAAACCTAGAGTTTAAAGATCATTATATCAAATATTATCATCCATTGTTATCTATTAAACACTCTAAAGTTATCTGTATAATTTTCTAAAAAAAACTTAGATGCATTCTTTTGACATCTAGACAATCAACAAGCTCATCAATCAAAATTTTAGAAGTCATGGCCAAAGCAGGAACATCTAAAACTACCAAATTATAATAGGTTCTATTTCTATATTCATACAAGACAAACACAACCTTTCAAGACACCAAATTCATTATAATTACATTATCCATATAGGAAAAACACTATAATAACTTATTCTACCATGTGGAGAGGATGGAAGATTAGGATAATGATGACAAGGAAGCTCCCAGTGTTGTTTAGGAAAGGTCTAACATCTTAGTGCTTAAGTCTATAGGATTACATAAAGTTGCATCCAATCTAGAGGTGCTCCACTATGTGGACTTGGTCCACCAAAATTTCATTTAGTCTAGGTATGTGGATGACATGATCAAATCTATCAATTTGGGCATTGATTTTAATTACAAAGTTGGATTGGCCTTTCAAGACTATTATGACTTACCTAAGCCCAAAATTGTTTATAATCAAGAAACTATGACCCAATGACTTGATTCACATAATATTACATAAGTATTGAGAAGCTACATAAATAACCTTATGAGGTTCATCTATAAGTCTAAAATAAATCATATCCCCATCACCAAATTTAGAAAAGGGGTGAGTATGGGGATGGCCATGATGAACAAGTTACATGGAGCAGAAGACACTAGTCATGTGGATGAGAAGTGGGGTTCCACTACTATCTATGATCATATATGACTTCATATGACCTCCCTTATGGAGATAATTTCCTACAATTTTGTTTCCCAAATTAGGAAGAGCATGGTCAAATAAGGAAATAATTTTTATATGATGTCCTACCTAGTTGATGCCATTTGTGCTACTCTAAAATTCCCCTAGTTCACTAATTAGGACCCAAACATGAGATGGACCATCCCACATATCTTCAAAAAGGTTAGAATGTATATATAGGTATGAGATGTGTGATATTTTTGAGTAGTTCTACATGATAGTATATAGATCCATCTATGAAATAACTATACCCAAGTTGTCAACAGAGATCAGGGCAACCGTTAACACATTGAGAGACTACTAGTACTACCTTGACTACACCATAATAAGAGCTGAAGGAATCAAGACATCCCCATTTAGGTTACCCACCATAGTGTTAGATAGGCTAGCTGAGTAGGAGATTGCCTTTAAACTACTCATAGGAGTAGATGGACTATGAAAAAATAAGTAGGGACCGATCCACCCCCAATTATTCAATATTAGTTAATTCAAAATTGAAACTTGGCATTAAATCATAGTTGCTACCAAACATAGGTCCGCCTTTAGTATAGATAAGGATACTAATAGGGAATGTGATCCTACACACTTGACATTCAATGATTGCATTAGACATTAGGCAACTCTTAGTATCACATACCATCATGAGCTTGAGGATGGAGACCAATTCTACCTTAATGTAACTGATAACATAGAGGTCAAGCAGAGGCTAAAATATACTAGGATCACATAGTTGAAAGGAATATTAGATGGTGTTGGTTTATTTTAGGTGTCTGAGCACTAATATACTCAAGTAAAAATTTTGGTATCTCCTATCCATACTCCTAATTTTGGAGAAGGGCCAACTAACCCACAACTCAGTCTAAGAATACTCTAGGCATTATCTCCTACTTTGGAGAAAGGAGGGGCTAGTAAAGGGAAGAAAGTTGATTAGGCTTCCACCTTAGGGGTCCCATATAATAGTTCATCCCAAATGTAAATTTCTACCTTATCACATACAATACCTTCATTAGAAACAATAATCATCTCTAATCCTACACTAACAACTTTAACATAACTGATTTTATCCCTTCCTCTTACCCGAGAAGGAATAACTATTGTAGGTCCAAAATATATTACCTTACCCCCTATTTATTATATAAACAACCCCTAAGCATATTTGATCCCCTCCAACTCTAGGTCATGTCAACTTACAACTTTATAGGCCCCTCACCATACCTATAATAAGGCTTGTAACCATTCCATTGCTCATCATCACCCCTTTCACCATATCATCCACTTATAGGGTCTTAGTGATGGAGAATTTTCCCCCTAGTTAGGCCCAAACCTATGCCTAGACCTGGCCCATAATTTCCTAAGAAGAGGCCTGCTATCATATTTACACAAGTTCTCATGTTCTCTTCTAGTTATTAAACTAGCACTAGTACTTCATCATCCCCTAGCTCTACATTTATATTGGTCACAACCAATGATTTCTTCTATATGTTTTCCTTCTAATGGATAACTCTAACTAAACTATTTCCTCCCTCATTAGATCCACCAAGTGGTTCTTTAAATAAATCATGGAATTAAGCAGATGCAACTAGTGAATAGGGAGAACCTAGACTAGGTCATACTGGACCCTCCCAAAGTTAAAATAAAATTCAACAAGGAGGTTGGGGAAATGGAGAGGGTGACCAAGAGGAAGGTCACCTACCCTAACCAAATAATATTGTATGAGTTATAAGAAATCTTGTTTGAGTCGATAAAGACAAATAAGGCTAGGTAGGGCCAACAACAATAATATGATGAGGACCCCCTTTAGCTCTCTAAGTAACTATGGATGTGGCTACCAAATTGGTTAAGGGAGTGAAATAAATAACAATTAACTTAGAGTAGTAGCACAAGGTAACCTTACCAGAGTAGACCATCATAAAATTAGAATGGATCATGGAGATGTTTGATATGTTGAATATCTTGGCTCAATATAAGGTAAAGGGAGATGAAATATACAATAAAGTCCTAAAATTAGAATTTGTATATGGAGGGTATTAAATCAAGATAATTAATTTGACGAGGTTGAAAAAAATGAAGAAATTTGAGGACCTAAACCTGACTCCCTTAGAGGACTTAAGAATTTCTTAGTCCTATGTAATTGGAAAAAGAAAGAACTTGAACTAGTGGATTGAAGATATGAGGTCCCTAAGAAGATCCCTTACATAACAAGTTTACAAATTTATCACCTTACTGAAGGATGAAGAAATTAAGCACTTGGATAACAAATATGAATCCATCATTATCATGGATACCTTTAGGGCTCAACTAAAAAACTTCATGGTGAACTTATGAAAGCAAGCCATGGCTAGAGGGGTGACCTTTAGATAAGAGATGGTGGATTTGGCAGCCTCTACCAACCAAATAATAGAGAAGGTTATGGCCATTAATGAAGCTATGGGAACTCTCCTAAGTAAGCATGATATAATAGTCAAACTCATAGCCAAGCTGCTTAAGGAGCCTATCATCGATTTGAGATGGATTGATAGTGACTATAGGAAATATTTTGAAGCATGAAGAGGATAGGTTGAGGCCTCAAAACAAACTTGCACCTTAGTATCCACCACCTTGTCAAAACCTCTTGGAATGTCTTCTTCTTTAGCTGGCACTAGCACTACATCTTCTTCTATAGTAGGAGCTTCATCATTGGTAATACGAATGGGATCATAGCCCATCTCTTTAAGAACAAAATATCCACCTAATGGATTCCTTCTGAATAGGGGACATGCACCAGGGTCCTTCAAATTACATTGTAAAATATTCCTATTTTTTGAATAGGGAATATTCTATAACTTTAGGACATAAAAAACCTTATACACTAACAGGTGGCATGTTACTCAGTTAATTTTATAACCAACTGAGGCATTCAAATGGCCTATATATAGGGTTTCTCCCTTCATTATAAAGTAAAATAATAGTTTTGTGAATTAATGAAAAGAGAAAGGAAATTGTAGTAATTAACTCATTGTTTTCATTATTTTCATGCATTCTTATTTCTCAATCTTTGTTAATAATATATGATCTCATTTATTTAAAGGTAAAAATTTGGCATTAGTGTTTTGAATGCATATTATTATTTTGTGCTATTAGCTAGGCTAACGAAGTTTGTTATGTATGCTCTATTTTCTTCCTGCTATAATAGTAAAAGTGTTTAAGGTAATTTACTATAGGTAACATTTTAGAGCATCTATTTTAGATATGTGTATTATATTCAACTAAGAATACTCACTAAAGTTATGATGTTCTAGGTCTAAAAACTAGGATCTCATAGTTTTTAGTTTCATTTGCATTATTTTTAGAAGAAACTAAAGGGAATCTATTGTTCTTTGTTATTACAAGGGAACTTTCTTTTCTGCCCTACCCTGATCCCTATTTTAAACTTTTTTATATGAATCACTTTATATTAATGATCATTGTAAATGTCCTTTTGTTTATTTAAGAGTTTGGGATTATATTGGAAAATACAAATAAATTTACATCATAACAAAATTTAGGTACATTGTGTCATTACTGATGTTCCTACTATCCCTACAATAGGGTCTATTTGTAGACTAAAAGGTGGTCACCACATAATCTCTCTATCAAAACTAAGTGAAGCCCCAACATTTTCTAGGACCTATACTATAATTTTAGAAACGTTATTTTTCTATTCACATTATGTCCTTGACATAGACATACATCAATAGAGAAGAGCTAGCACTAGAAGGAGGGATATTGAGTAAATTGTAGTGTATTTTGGTTCAAGTATAGCATAATCTATTTTCAAATACACAAAAATTAGAATAAAAACTACATTTTCTTCTCATTTTATGTAAGATATTTGCAACTTTTGAAAGATCCATGTGAAAAGTGTTTATTCCAAGAGATCCTTTAAATTCTAGCTCAAGTCCAAAGATATTCTGACACTACCTTTATGATCTATTTAAATTTCATCTAAAAGGTTAAAGAAAGGCATGTCATTAAATATTTTTAAAAGGATATGGCTCTGTCTAGTCCATATTTTCAAAATTCTACATAATTTTAACTAAGAGCTTTTGGTTTTCAACAAAAAAGTGTGAAGATCAATGTCTAAGTAGATTATTGTGTGAAATATCATTGCACCAAGCTCTAAAAGTCTAAAGAGAGTATATTTATGTAGTATCATGATGTTCTTTGCAAATTTTCATCTTGAGACACTTAAATAAAGCCTAAATACACTAATGATTACTTAATATATCATTTTTAATGTTGATCTTTGTAGGTTTGAACCATGTTTCTAACAAATTTGCATAGGGTCTAAAGATTTGAAAGATCTAGGTCAGTAAAGGTGAAATAACACCATTCTACTCAGTTATGGGCCTTCTTGTAGGGTTCCTTTGTGTTAATTTGGACCAATTTTTACCTTTTATTGTAATATTTAGTGAACCTTTATATTATTGTGAGTGTATGATATATACATTTTCTTAAACATCTTAGAGTTGCCTTGGATCCAAGATAGATCTCACTCAGAGACTAAGGTTCCCATTGAATTTCTAGAAACCCTTCATAAGGCTAGAATTGATAAAGGGAGACATAAAAGATAAAAATCCCATACTTACTCTCTAGTAAGCCAACATATACATCCTTTGTTTCACATTCAGCCAGTCATGGTGTGGTTAGGAGGATCTTCCATGAATGTGCCCAACCTTATGCATGATTTGCCTAGGAACCCAAAGAAATACCTCCCTCTCTTTAATCCATCTGGAGGTATAATTTCCAAAGAGCATATCAAGTCTTTTAAGGTTAATTTTAAGATACTAAATGTCATCCATAAAGACATAACTTATAGAATCTTCCCATTCACCTTCAGGGAAACAACCTATGATTAGTTCCTTTTATCATAGGATTCTATCACTAGATGGAACTAGTTCAATGATACCTTCATTACACTATTTGAAAGGTTTGTTAGTATATAATCATATATCTATAGTTCACTATTCTAAATCAAGACTCGATGAACCCATAAGAGATTTCAATGATAAATTTCAAAAGATGTAAAACCTCACCACATCTCCTTATCAACCTATAAATGACCTAGAATTTGAGATCTACAAGAATGTCTTAGACCCAATAACCATAGTCTTTCTACATAGGACCATAAACATTAATATGCTACCATGAGTGTATGTAAAAGTTATACACATTAATGATCAAATGCACTTATATGGGTATTCTACCTTTGATGTCCTAAATGTCAACCCAATTTTATCCACTCTAAATTTGGTCCCAAATACAAACCAAAATATGTTGACCTTGAACTAGATACCTAGCCTTAATAAATTACCATTAATCCATGCAACTCTTAACCAAAAATTAGGATTATTTTACCAATATCATGTTAGGGATCATCCCTAGAATAATAACCAAGCTATGGTCTATGTTAATAGATCTAACACCTAAACAATTGTCTATAACCCAGTCCAAAACACCAAACCTGACTCCTCAAAAAAAGACTTGGAAGTAATTCAGAGGATGGTTTCAAAATTAGGTAGTGATTTTTTGAACTTAAAAAAGAAAATAGAGAATTTGGGGGAAGGTTATAACATAAATTACATGTTCCAAAAGTACATCATACATTTCAATAGGTCTAACAATAATAATAATAATAATAATAATAATAATAATAATAATAATAATAATAATAATAATAATAATAATAATAATAATAATAATAATAATAATGAACCCTTGGCCAATAAGATGTCTGACATAAACATCTATGAATTGGCCTTGCCTAATTGGTGTAAGGTCGATAACATGATCTAACATGGATTATTAGACTGCATAAAATTTTTCAATGCTTTTGATATGTTATGAGGTGAGATATAAACTTATGACTTTATCTCTAATAATAAACACAAAACTAATAATTATGAGAACATAAGAGCACCTGATAGTGGGTCCAACCCATTGAAATGACCCTCATGGTTGAAATTTATGAGTTTCTTAACCAAGAATAAAATGAGCTCAAAATTAACATGGATGAGATCCATGCTTTCTAATGATACTAGAAAATTAATTATGCCTTGAGAGATAGAGCCCAAAAGTAACCTAAAATAACTTCCATACCACCTGAAAAAGTTTACATGCCCTTAGATCATTGAACCAATAATGATATTCCTCCCTTAAAGGGAAGGGATACTCAACCTAATAAAGAGTTAGCTAAAATTAGGTCCAAAGTTGGATACAAGATCATGGAATATATGAAGAAGATCAAATCCAACATTACTTTGCATAAGCTTCTTCAGATCACTGAGCAATGTGATCTGCTACTTAAATCCTTAACTGAGCATCCTGATAAAGGTAAATCTAAATTATAAAATATGAATGTAGTGATGTATAGAAGCAAATCTTAGGTTCCTTCATTTCTATTAACTACTATAATCTTTGGGAAAAGTAAACATAATTATTTTCTTGATTTTGGGGCATCCACTAACATAATTCCTATAGGTATTTGTGAAAAGTTGGGACTGAATCCAATTAAGTCTAATAGAATTATCATCTAGTTAGACAAGTCAAAGGCTAAAGTGGTAGGAAAACTATTGACCATTCATATGTAGTTAGCTCATGAACCTAAAATTCAATAATTCATCGACATTCAGGTCATGGAAATAATAGAAGCATATGGGATGTCACTAAGTAGAGACTGAACTAAATCCTTGAATGGATATATGTCCACAAACTACTCACACATGTGGTTACCTTGGAGAGTCATGCCTAATTAGATATAAATTGAGTGAGAGTCAAGGATGAAATTCATGATAATAAAGTATAATATCAAGAATGAGAAAGTAAATTTCTAATCCACCAACTTAGGTGTATATGCTTTTGATATTGGTGGCTTGAATGAAAACAATCCTATGACCAAGGATGAAGGATTTTGGATGATGTAATTTTATAGTGTGAGAGCCAATCAAGGCTTATGGATAGGTATCATGTTATCAAATCTGGTTCGTAAACAATACTTATCATCTTATAGACTTCAATTCCACTACACTAATAATCTTTAAGAATATGAAGCCCTAATCTTAGGACTTCAATTTTCGATCAAACACAAGGTAAGGAAATTATTGGTATGAGGTTATTTAGAGTTAGTAATCAAGTAAGTATATAGCTAATATTAGTGCAATCTTTCTTATCTAAAGAAATACAAATATAGATCATGGGATTTAATTGAAATATTTGAAGCATTTAACATTTCCTCTATTCTTAAGGATAAAAATTAGCTAGTAGATGTATTGGCTTCCATAGAAACCAACCTATTCCCACTCGAGGCCCTTGAACTATATAAATTTACAATCAAGATGATATCTTGCACTTTTGTACTAGACAACATTAACCACTTCTAAGTATTTGATGATGATAGGTAGATCATCAACTTCATAACTAATTTTTGAGTTTTTGAGTCACATGTAATCAATGAACACGATGAAGAGTCTATAAGGGAGGCCAAATCTGACAATGATGACATAAATAAACTAAAAATTAATAGGATACCAAAGGGCATGGTCTCTCTAGAGAAAATATTCAACTAGAATATGACAATGTGTGACCCCAAAATACCTAAAATAAGTGGAAAAGATACAAGAAAATTAACTTGGGTTCATCAAACAATCCCCCAAACATTAACATCAGGATTATATGCACTAAAGAAGAAGTGGATGAGGCCACTAAGATATTTTATATATTTAAGGACATTCTCATGTGGTCATATGAAGACCTCAATGTCTTTGACACCCAAGTTATCACTCATACTGTCCCTTTAAATGAAGTGTTTAAACCCTTTTGACAAAGGCAAAGACCCATCAACCTAGTGATAGAGCCTCTCATCAATAAATAACTAAATAAGTTATTATATGTGAGGATAGTTTTCCCAATTAGACACTCTATATGGGTGGCTAACTTGGTCATAGTTAGAAAGAAAAATGGTGAAATCAATCTCTACGTAGACTTCCATAATCTCAATCAATTTTCAAAAAAGAATAATTACCCTTTTCCCTCCTTGGATGAGGTATTTTAAATGGTTATCATCTTTCAAATAATGTCTTTCTTGGATGGCTTCCTTATTTAGAACTAGGTGTTGGTTAACAAAGAAGATATAATTAAAATGATCTTCACAACCAAGTGGGGAATGTTCACATATAAAAGGATGCATTTTGGGATCATAAATGATGGGGATACCTTTCAACATGATATGAAACATGAATTCCAAGGATTGATCATTAAGTGAATCATTATTTACATGGATGACCTAACCATTTTCTCTATAAATAGGAAAGATCACATGGCACACCTTTAACAAGTTATGGAGAAGTGTAGAACCTTTAGTATCTCTCTAAACCCTAAGAAGAGTATATTTTATGTAACCAAAGGTAAATTATTGGGACACATAATCATGAAGGATGGTATGTCTATTGACCATGATAGGATTAACACTATTTTAAAAGTTGATTTCCTTAATAGTAAAAAAATTAAAGTCATTTTTTGGAAAAATTAACTTTGTGCATAAATTCATTTTAGGTTTTGTTAAAATTGTCAGACCTATAAACTCCATGTTGAAAAATGATGCAAATATTGAGTGGACATGCAAGGATAAGAAATTTTTCCAAGACATTAAAGAAGCTGTAATACAAGTACCCATTTGATTAGCTTAGATTTTGGTAAAGATATCTACCTATATTCCTTCACTTCTGACCACATGATTGCAACTAACTTAATGTAGAATGTAGATGAAAAAGAATATTCAACCACTTTCATGAATATGAACTTAAATAATGAAAATCTAAGATACCCACTCCTAGACAAGTAAGTATATGCCTTGGTAAAATTTGTAAATAAATTTAGACATCATATCCTTTAAAACAAAACTCATGCCATTATACCTGACCCTAATGTTAAGCTTATGCTTAAACAAAATGAGTTAGGAAAAAGACAAGAAAAATGGATGATAAGCTCCAATAATATGACATATATATCAAGTTGACATAGATGGTATGAGGCCAAGGCTTAATTCAATTGATCACTAAGACTCATCTTCAAATTGATGTTTTGTAGGTGGAAGTAGATTAAGTTTTGAGTGAGGAATGATATAAAGCCATCGTCTACTACTTATTGAATGGTAATTACCCACCAAAATTTAAAAGAGAGAAAATAAGATAACTAAGGCTCAAAATATTACATTTTATGATTATGAGGGGAGTGCTTCATAGAAAAAACTATGAAGGCATCTATCTAAGATATGTCTCTAAGCAAGAAGTTGTGGACATCCTAAATAATTTCCATAAGAAATTGGGAAGTGGACATCCTTAGGGTATAACCACTACCCATAAAATAATTAGAGTAGAATATTATTGGCCTACTATATTTAGGGAAACACATGATTATGTTTGTGCATGCCACTAGTGTCAAATATTTGATAGCAAAGAAGTAAGGGAAGCCATGCCTTTACAACTAGTGATTGAAACCAGGCCATTTTCACAATGGGGATTGGAATAAATTGGAGTCATCAATCCCAACTCATTCATAGGCCATAAATTTGTGATGATAGCCATTACTTATTTTACTAGGTGGATTGAAGTAGTTGACACTAAGAATTTCATAGTAATTGATTTCATTAAGATCCTAAAAAAGAACATCACAACTAGATTTAGGACCTTTTTGTCTTTGGTGTGTGATGATGGTCTAAATTTCTAATCCATAGAATTTATATAATGGGCCTATGACAATAAGATTGTTTTTAAGTTCCCTTCAAATCATTATCTATAATGTAATGGCATTATAGAATCAATAAACAAAAATATGATGAATGCAATAAATAAATCAATAAATAAAAAACCAAGGGAGTGGTAATAATTATTAAAATATGATCTATAGGTATATTAGACCAGATATAAACAATCCTTGAAGTCATCTCCATTCTTAATAACATATGGGCAACAACCAATATTTTTTATTACATTACAACTACAAGCTTATGAGTTCATAGCTGAATACATGGATGATGATCAAAGAATTTAGTCAAGAATATTAAATATCATTCAAATGGAAGATGCTAGAGATGAAGTCCTTAAGAAATTTAGCAAGCACCAAGATGTAGTAAAAGGGTGGTTTGACAAAAGGGCTTAAATCAAAATGGTCCAAATATCAAACTTGGTCTTATTATGGGATAAATCCCTAGAACAAAAAGGCCATCATGACAAATTCATGCTTCTTTGGATTGGGCCATAACAAATTATAGATATTATAGATGATAATACATTCAAACTAAAGGATTTGAAAGGAAATGACCTAGATTTGATGATGAATAGACATTACTTGAATCACTACTTATCAGCTGCCCCTTACACCCCCACTTAAAGACTGTGAGTTATTTAGTATAGTAGTAGGTAGGAGTAGATTAATTTTCTTTCCAATTTGCTTTCTTGTTGTGTGTTTGTTTTTTGTCCCTTTTTTTACTTAGAGTAGTTGTTGTGTGTTGTTTCCTTGTAATAATCCCTCTGGGCAAGGTCTTGAATTTCTATTGAATTTGTTCAAAGTTTTAAAATATGAAGAATTTAGGTGTTGAATCTCATGTACATCTCAATAAATGGCTGCCCAAAGTAAGAGATTGGGTCGTATATTGATTTTAAAAATATGAGATATTTTAATAATAACTTTGTCATTCTATGGGATATTTTATTTTAATCTAATTATAATATAGTGTTAACAAACTTTTTTTTGACTAGATGAAGGTCTCAAAATTCTGAAAATACATACATACTAGCTCTTAATTTCACATCATAAGAATGTATAGGTATAATTCAATCGATATAAAGTGAGTGGTTCTTGAGTAGAAGTTCTAAAATTCCTTAAAACTTGGCTAATAAACTAGTTCCCAACCTCTAAGGGTTTTTAAAAAAAGGAGCAAAAAAATGTGTATCTAGTTGAAACAAACTTGACACTAAAAGATGTATTCCTTTGAAGGTGATTCAAGTAAACTCCATCAGGGTTGTGGACACCTAGATAGAAGTGGATCAAGGCCTAAAATTGGGATAAAGGTACATTTTTTAGGGCTATAGATGTTTGAATAGTAGTAGAGTAATCCTCAAGCCATTCCCTTTAAAACTGAGCATCATTATATATATCTAAAAATGCTTACCCAAAATCTATGTTCAAAGCCATGAAATTTGAAGATACTAATTCTAAAACCCAAAGGCATATTGGTCAATTAATTCAAATCACACACATAAGTATGAATGCTTTTTAGGTTTTTGAGTCTCTAATCCTTCAAGTGAAAAAAATTTAGTTCTAGAGAGCCAATTATGATATTTGTAACACTGCCAAGGAGTTATTACTTATTACTCACACTCTAAACTAGGATATTTGAGTTCTAACATATTTTTATGTTTCTCATAGAGCTCACCATTTTTTTGAGTTCAACATGCCCCAATTTTATTGAAATGGGGACCTTATGAAATTTTGGGTCATTTATCCTAGGACATACCTTGTTATTTATTCTATGTGATATAAAACCCTTTGTATGGTTTTAAAATCTTAAGAGTCATTTTGGTCCATGATAAATATTAATGAGTACATTTTAATAATGTTTCATTAAAGTTTAACTTCATTAATTTTATAATGGTCTCACTTATTTAAAATTTTCTCTTGCAAGGGGTTATAATTAGAAGACCAAGGTATGGTCCCTAAAACATGATCAAAATCACTTAATTAAGGTGTAGTCATATAAAATGAAAAAATTGGTAACTTGAGTGTGGATAATGATAACCAACCCTTAGGTCCCTCTTGCTTGCTCTCATGACCCTCACATGCATCTTTTCACTAATTCCTAGTCATCTGTAGCCTTCCAAACCTAATCTCAGCTGAGCTAAACCCCTCTATCCATGATAGATCCATCCCCTAGGTCCCATCTACTCAGGATAATAGTGCCACACTAGGACTATAGCATTGGTGCCACTCCTATCCACTTTTGGTGCTATTGTTCAAATCCATTTCTGGCCCCAACCATTAATTTATTATGATTCACCATCTCTATCCTTGTCATCCTAATGTGAGTACATTTAACCCATGATCAATATATCCCTATCAAATCCCATTCAAAAATCATTTGGAAAGGGTTGGCAAATATCACTAAACAAACAAGAATACAAGTAAGAATACTCAATAAATGTTCCCTATTCTTTGCATAGAGCTAGCCAACACACTTATAAGCTCATTCAAATCCTTACACCAGTCCATAGCCACCTCTAACACATATATTTTCAAATTCTACATCTTCATATATACAAGTGCACAAATCACACCAAGTGGGAGAACTACATATGGCTTGATCCCTCTTCAGAGTATTGGCATGTAGGTAGCATGCCCACACATGGGGTGTGAAGCATGTCTAATGAATATTACACACACTAACCCCCCTTCTTGCTTAAAATTGGTCAAAACATAATGGAAAATAGGGGTTGAATAAATAATATACTTTATAGGGAGCTATATAGACTTCTAGTTTCTAAAAGTTCATAGACTGGATCACACATACATAACAAATAAAACCTAGAAAGCTTAGAACCTTAGGACAATAATCACAAAGGTGGACTATAGCACCAGTACCACTACTATCCAGTTTTAACACTCCTATCCAATCATAAAATGAAGTTTAGATCTTAATTTGTGATAGTGTCTTAGTCCTACATAGTGAATTTCAGCCTTTGTCTTAGTTGGATCAATCAATTTCAAGCTAAGTCTTCTTTTCCATCTCTTATTACTATTTTTAGAAAGGTCTAAATTATAGTTAATTTCCAAAAATTAGTAGCTTAATTATTTTCTATTTATTTATTGATTTTACTACTCAAACCCTTTAGCTAAATTAGGAATAATACACCAATATTCCTAAAATTGTTAAATCATTTGGTAAACCTCACTTACTTCAATTGTGCATAAAAACCCTAGAAACCCTAGGGTAAATTTCCTACTGATTTCTCATATATTTTTTTAATTTTTTACCTTCATAATAAAATAAAAAATTAGAATTAAATTTTAAAATTTTGTAATAATTTTAAAATATTTTTCTTTCAAACCCTAGTTGCCCACACTAAGTCCTAGTAATTTTCCAATCATTTTCTAAATTTTTACTAGCATATTCAAATAAAAAAATCCATTCAAAATTCAATAATCAATAGTAATTCTCAAAAATATTTATTTTTTCAAAACCCTAGTTTCATTTACTAGGTCCTATTAAATCACTAATTTTCCAATAAATTTATAATTTTTTTACTTTCATATATAACTCAAAAATTTATTTTCAATTTCAAATTTTCATAGTAAATTTGTCAAAATTATCATCTTTCAAAACCCTAGTTGTATTTACTAGGTCCTATTAAATCACTAATTTTCCAATAAATTTTTGATTTTTTACTTGCATATATAACTCAAAAATTCACTTTCAATTTCAAATGTTCATAGTAAATTTTTCAAAACTATCATCTTTCAAAACTCTAATTGCATGTACTAGTTCCTATTTGCTTATTGAGGTATCACCTTGCATGTTTGTGAGCTTCGTATCCTTTTTATGTAATTTCCAGTTAACTATTTTTAGGACTTTACATTTCCTATATTCATTATTGTCTTTATATCACACTTTGCCTATTACAAATTTTTGCAAAAAATTTAATCAAAATTTGACTTGTTTTCCTACATTACCAATGGCCCAATATATCGATTTTGATGAAATTAAAAAAGGGCACTTCAAGAACTATTAACTAAACACCCTAACATGCAATATGAAATGCTTAAAATACTACAAGAAAAACAATAAAGAGTGAAAAATGGTCAATCTTCTCAAACCACAGAGTAACCAGTTACTAAGGACACTATGGGGTCAACTATGTCTTAACAACCCCCTATAGCAACCCAACCTGCCTCTATGCCACTAGTTAAAACTAGTACATCTTTGTCTCCTGATGTGGTAGCCCTTGTGCAAGAGATAAAATCTCTTCAATACAAAGCATTACAACTTGAGCAAGGTGCCTTTAGACCCACACAAGATTTGGATTCTTTTGCGCTTCTGCATACACTATTAACATGACACATTACTTTGACACCCTTCCCATAAGGTTTTGTTCAACCCAAGACTATTTTATATGATGTTAAGGGTGATTTAGAGACACATTTGAGAGCCTTTCACATAGCATGCTTGGACTATGCACCCAATGACTAGCTACTTACCAAGCTATTTCCATGAATCCTAAAGGATTATGATTTACAATAGTTCCATAGATTACCAAATTAGTTAGTCAATGCATTCAATCCTTTATCAGACATGTTCTTAGCTCATTTTAGCATTAAGATTGGTGATAAGGTTTCATATACTAAATTTGCATAATAGAAACAAAGGTCAAATGAACATTTCATAGATTATGTTCTTCGATATAATACTATTTTGTCTAAGATGACTATCCCCATGACTGATCAAGAGTTCTAAGATCTCTTCAAATAGAGTATTTTACTAACTTTGCATGAATCAATCATGTTTAAAATATTATCTTCCTTCATTAAATTATTTCACATGCTAAAGGAAAGAAAAGTCAAGTTAATTTCAATGGGCAAACTCAAGTACACAAGTATCTCAGACACAAAACATAAGAGTAATATTAAATTCCCATACAAAGTAAAGATCAATGATAAAAAGAGTCAGAATCAACCTAAAGTTAATGTGGCTTTTGATCCCCCTTAGTGAGAGGTTTTATTAACACCTCCTCGGTGAACCTTTACCAATCTACCAATTTTTCTAGCTAGAGTTTTATAGTAGCTATTGGAATGTAACATCATATCTCTTCCTCTTATTTAGGAATTTGACCCAATAAAGCCTCTTCCATGGGGATATGATCAACATGTATTTTGTGAGTTTCATAGGGTACTAGGCCATACAATAAACAAATGCACCAATTTGAGACACAAGATATAAGATTTAATAGATGGTAATCATATTGATCTTAGAACTTCAGTTGAGCCTCCTCAAGCCAAGCCAACACAAGATAAAACATTGAAAATATTTTCAGATCCTTTTCCACAACATACAAATAAGAGGAAGGGGACACATCAAGGGTTCACCATGCATATCATGCATATCCACTACTAGATACATATAGGGCACCTTTAGTTGAGACATATTCTTTGAGAAATATGATTGGTGTATACAATTCTAGAGTTCTATCTAGACATTCCATCTCCTTCTCATAATAGGAGATATCAAGGATAATATATGCTATCATGCACTCTTTATTATAGCTGACATTTACAATCATCTTATTCATAGTGTTCTCATAAACAATGGATCTAATGTGAACATGTGCACTATGACATTACTATAGCACCTGGGATATTCAAAACATAATATTACACTAGTAGACATAGTTATCAATGGATTTAATGGGCATATACAAAGTTCATTGGGTGAGATTAGCCTTCCTTTATAGGCTAGTCTAACACATTTGGCCACCCTATTCACTATAGTTACTAGTGTAGGAGTTTTTGATATGCTACTTGGTCGACCATGGATTCAAAAACTTTAAGTAGTACCTTCTATAGTTCATAGATGCATGAAATTCATTAATTATTATTAGGTTGTTATAGTTGGTGGAGTTCCATATGAGTAACCACTCCCCACTTTAGATCCATCTTCTACTTTGTAGTCACTAGTTTAAATTTTACCACTAGTTTTAGTTTTACCACCACTTATAGTTCCTCCTCTAGTTCTGATGTAGACACAGTTGAGGCATCCATCACCATCATAAAGAGTTGATACACCTCTATATCTTTAGGATTCTAGATAGCTTCCAGCTACAGTGTTTACACCTAGGGTAGTATCATTGAGATCTCATGCATCTAATCATAGAGCACATGTTTAGAGAACTTCTCCTACTAATATATGGGTCCCTAAGAACCCTATAGATGCATCCACTTCTCAAAGTTATAGGGGGACCCCATAATTAGTTTCCACTTTAGAGATTTCAGAGCATTTATAGCATATATAGCTTTTAGAACCATAGTCTCAACATTTCCATCATGCTTCATGATCACACATGATTCCTTTCCTTGATATAAGACACCATTATAGGGAGTCTCCTATGAGACTCATCAGTTAGTATCATCCTTTCCCAGCTTACTTGTACATAATAATTTTCAAATTTCTTGTACATAGTATTCTTTTGATTGATTATACATAGCTCAAATCTTAGAAAATCTAAAAAAATAATACAACATTAAAAAACATGAAAATAGCTCAAAAACACAAAAAAAATTTCAATTATGTGCATTATACATGATTTATGTTTATACTAAAATGCTAGACTTACATTTTTCATTATATGCTATTGTTTGTTAATTTATCTACATTACCATGTTTCACTTGATCTCTTTTGAGTGTGTTTAGTGACATCCATTTATTTGATTGGTTCACTCTATCCATTAAGAGGGCATCATAATTTTACATCAAGATATAAATCAATATACATACCCACTGGGGGCATCTTCTACATGACTAACACCATCTAGGTTATATTATTCCTACACCACACACTCTAGTTATCATGTTGATGTATATTATTTACTAGCTTACATAGATTAGTTTATCGACACTCACTAGTATATAACACTTGTGTATTTATTATCATATACCTAGTCTTTTAATAACATGTCTTGCATATTTTCCATCTTTCTTTGATTATTTAGATGTGAGTGTACTTTTAGTTCCTTACATGCTTTCTTTTCTTGCTTAGCATAGCTAGATTGTTTGCATTTCTCAGTTCATGTTTTATCTCTTGTATGTGTTTTAGGACATTTTCTAATGTACTTTACTTTTATTCATTTATATGCCTGATGACATTTTCCAATGTCCTTTACCTGTACTCATCTATATGATTATGGATTCCATGCTAATTTTTCTTGTTTCAATTGTATGCATATGTGGCATTTGAACTTGCCTTGTATGCTTGCTTTCTAGTTTGAGTGACATGTGACCATGTCCATTGTTTGCATGGTCCCTTGGCCACCCTTATACACTTCTTGATTCTTTCCTTGTGTGCTTATTTTCTTTTTTGCTTCTCCTTGTTTGCAATGCCATGATCCATTTCATGAATTTAGCTTGCTTTCTTGGATGCCATGATGGACATCATCATCTATCCCTCCAAATAAATTCTAACAACTAACTAGACTTTCATTTATAATTTAGTACATTACACATTTTATTACATTGTTATATCCATCTAGGCATGCCCTTATTATTTTAACAATCTCTTAATACAAATCATGCTATATCTTGAGATATCTTGTCGATTATCATTTCTATATCATGTATCTTTACAACATAACACACTTATAGGGCTCTTTTTTCTAAGAGAAATCATTGAAATCTCTTCATTCCTAACCTTATAAGAGGGGGAAACAAATTAGGGTCTTGTCTTAGAAATCATAGATCCTAACGATTGAAATAACAAATTTTGAGAACACCCAAAATAATAACCAAACATCAAAACAATCATAATAGACTAGGTAGACAGTCAAGAATATAGAATAGTTACTAGATTTGGCCTTGGACAATAGCACCTAACTTGGACAACAATGTCAGTTCCACTAGTGTCCAATTTTGGTACTCTTTTCTAAATAGAAAAATACCAAACTTTTCAAAAGCAGGTAGAATAGTAGGTTTAACTACATTTTTGCATAGCTAGACCAATTTAGAATCAACAATTTTTAGTACACTTTTGATAAGATAATATAGATATAGGGGACATCATGTGTAGTACGATGGATGTCACTTATAGTTTTAGATATGACAATTGATATAACTTCCAGATTAGAATCCATGTTTTAGACACCAATGATTAGGGGCAATGTCTGTGGCACATTTACTTCTTTTCTTTTTGAGTTTAACATTACCCAATAATTCTTAGTAGTTACATGCCTTAATCCATCTATATATGGTTGGAATAAATTTTTAATGGCTTTCATACAATCCTAACTTCCCAAGTTCCTAATTTATTGAGTGGCTTTCATATAAGCCTAGTGCACCATTTCAGAGTGGCTTTCATACAAACCTAATCTTCATCTTTCAGAGTGGCCTAGTTTCAAGCATACATTTGGATATCCATCCCAACATTATTAGATCATAATACATTCATGGGATTTAGGATACATCTCATATGACATACATTTCATATTAGTATTAGTTCATAGCTTCACTTCATGGGGCAACAATGGAGCTAAAGGACTAGCTAGCCTTTGTATTCTTGATCCACCTATTCAGAGGGATCGGACACATAGTCCAAAGATAAATCAACACATGCATGATCACATATCTTCACTTAGTGGGTGATGATGGAGCCAAAGGGATAAATTTACATTATTGAGCCACTTATATGGAATTGAGCACTCAACTACATTCGTGATATTACTTTTGGTACAACATCATCTAACATTACTCAAAACTACGTAGCATCACAATAGGTTTTATATTGGTTTGCATACTTGTTGAGGTGTATTAATTCCCTTGTCTTCCCCTCTCTCTTTTATCCAAATTTATATATTATTTTTTTAGATAAAGCATATCTAATAAAAACTGATCTACTCTTTATTTTCTCTTGCAAATTCACACTTCATAGTGTGTTGTCTTTATGCACACCCAACATCACATAGCTTAATGAGCTTCACCCTTACAAGTAAGTTCATGTACACTTTCTATTTTTCCTTTATCCTAGTATATTACTTTGCTAAATCACTAGAATAAAGGGGGGGAAATGTCATCATATAAAATGCAAAAATTTGTAACTTGACATGGATAATGACACCTAACCCTTAGGTCCCTCTTAATTTTTTTATCATGACCTTCTTAAGCATCATTTTACTAATTTTCAATCATCCTTAGCCTTCCAAACTTGATCCTATTTGCCAAACCCCTCTTTTCATCATAGATCCATCTCCCCAAGTCTTGTCTACTCAAGATAATAGTGCCACATTAGGACTATAGCATCGATACCACTCTTGTTTACTTTTGGTGCTATTGTCCAAATCCATTTTTAGCCCCAATGGTCAATTTTTTTGGTTCCCCATCCTTATCCTTGTTATCCTAATGTGGTATAGTCAACCCATGACCAATAGATCTCTATAAAAGCACATTCAAAGATAATTTGGAAAGGGTTGGTAAATATCACTAAGCAAGCAAGAATACAAGCAAGACTACTCAAAAAATATTCCCTATTCCTTGCATATAGCTATCCAACACACTTACAATCTCATTTAAATCCTTACACCAGTCCCTAGCCACCTTAAGCACATCTAGTTTAGCATTATGTATCTTCATATACACAAATGCATAAAGCACATCAAGTGAGAAAACTACATATGGCTTGATCCCCCATCAAAGTATTGGTATGTAGGCAACATGCCCACACACCAGGTGTGAAGCACGTCCAGTACATCTTACACACATTAAACCCCCCTCTTTCTCAAAATTGGTCAAAACACAATTGAAAATAGGCTTTGAATAAATAATCTACTTTACAGGGAGCTATACACACTTCTATTTGCTAAAACTTCATAGATAAGATCACACATACATATCAAACAAAACCCAAAAAGCTTAGATCCTTAGGAAAATAGTGGTAGAGGTGGAATATAGCATTAGTGCCACTACTATCCAATTCTAATGCTCCTATCCAATCACAAAATGAAGTTTAAATCTTAGTTTATGATAGTGTCTTAGTCTCACATAGTTAATTCCATCCTTTGTCTCAATCTGATCAATCAATTTCTAGCTAAGCCTTCTTTTCCATCTCTTATTATTATTATTTTTAGAAAGGTATACATTACAATTAATTTACACAAATTAGTAGCTTAATTTTTATCTATTTAATTACTAATTTTACTACTCAGACCCTTTAACTAAATTAGGAATAATACACCAATATTCCCAAAATTGTTAAATCATAAGACTTCTAAACTATAGTATTGATTTGGCTATAACAAAATCATATTCAATACTAGGATGTACCTTGATTTTAAGTTATAAAAAAGGGTGAAAGTTAGATTTTTTACTTAGATCTATGAATTTGGGCATACCCCCTTTTTTCTTTATCTATAAATCACTAAATTTCACATATTTTGCCTTCACATAGGAAATCGATGCCAACATTGTTAGGTTGTGGAGCTAAAAGCTTCACTGATGCAAATAGAGGAGGAGGTTGCAGAGAGTTTGCTGAGTGTCAAAGACACCAGTGTCAATCAGACCAACTGACATCGGTAGGGAAGAGACAGGAAGCAACCAATGTTGGTCAGAAGTCAGCTGGCATCGGCACCCCCAGGCAGATAGGGACTGACGTTGGTCAACTGTGTGGTTTGAGCTGTGAGTGTTATGGGCAGTTAGTTAATGAACCAAGTGTTTACATGTCAAGAGCCAAATTTAGACTAGAAGCTACAGATCTAATTATTGTAATTAGGTGTCTAATTATTATTTGCATGAGATCTATTTAAGAGACTCATTGGTTGTATTGTAAAGTGTGTTAGAGAGTAAGAGAGAAAATATAAGCTAATTTAGATAAAAGAGAGCATGGTGTGTTCCTTCTAGTGCCACAATACCAAGTGTGGGTGCCGGATTGGAGAATCAGCAGGGTTCTTCATGTATGTATGATCTTGGTCATCAGGTGAGCATGGCTACGATAGGAGATCTGCATGGGTAAGTAAGATCATTGATCTGTAGGTGTATGTGTGTGCAAGGTCTAAGGTTCACAGGTTTGTAAAACTAGATTGATTTATAGGTGTGCAAGATCAGAGAGGACAACAACACAATGAGGAGCAGGATCAGGCAGGATCTACTTGGAGTACAGTGTGTACTCAGAAAGAGAGCAAAGAGGAAGGCAAGGAAGATCCTTCCATAAGTAAGATCAGATTGAGTTGTACAGGTGTATTGGCAGTAATGGATGCTGGTTGGTTAGAGGTGAACATCAACTTTGTGTTTGAGTTGTTTGTTGGGACCTAAGAGAGAGAGCTTTGAGGGAAGATTTACTATTTATGCCCTAGAGGTGTGGGAGCCCTAGAGGTGTGTAAGGAAGAAGAACTGTGGTATCCTTCTTTGTTGTATTTCCTTCTGGAAGAGTTTTAATACAAGTTGTGTATTATCTCTCATATTTTGTGTTATTTTTGAATTCTAGTTACTTGTGTATTCTAGTTAATTTCTGCATGTTAAGTTGCTTGGTAATCAATTGTGTGCTTCCGTTATTTTCTCCAATAAGTGGTATCAGAGCTAAGGTTGCAGGGAGCAGGTTTTGTGTTTGGTTATAGGTCACTCTAAGGGGTTTCTGATTGAGTGGGAGTAGAGCAATGGTAGAAGAAAGTAAGCTAAGAATGGAGGAGTTGAAAAGCACAGATGGTCACTTACGGACCTATGGAAAGAAAGAGTAGGGACAAGAATATTGTTGGTTGGTAGCGGATCAGCATGAAGGAATTGAAAATGCAGATGTTGTAGGTGTTGTTGCACAGGATGCTCTAGGAGGTTTCTTTGATAAAGCTAAATCTTAGTTAATAGATTATGTTGCCTCTTTCCATGCAGCCCCAGGGAGAGGAGCTGGTGAGCCTTGTCAAAGAATTGGCAAAGGGGAAGTGAAGCTGAAATTGTAGGTGGCCAACACATGGGTGTTGAAGGAGGTTATGTAGGTCCCAGGGTTGGAGATGTGGCTAATTTCTTTAGGAAAGTTGGGTGATGAGAGATGCACAAGAACTCTCACAATGGATGCACTTGAATTAGCTGGTGATAAGAAAATAGGTACTCTTTATCTACTTGTTTATATTATTGATTCTTCTTTTGTTGTGGAGACGTGGCTTTGTAGGCTTGGTCACATGAGCAAGAAGGAGATGCATGTTCTTAAGAGGAAGACTGATATATTTGACAGGCTTAAGAACTGGAAAGCCTTGGTGTTTATGGAGGAGATGGCAGATAGAGACCAGTGGATGGGGCTGGATACTTCTATGCAGGGTAGTTTGGACATGGGTTTTGATTAAAAGGAGCTCATGAGTAAAAGTCATCACTCACAGGTGAACATAGGTACCGGTGTTGATCAGGAAGAACCAACATCAAACAGACAGGTGTCGATGTCGGTCATGTGTAGACTGAAGCTGGTGATGTCAGGTAGGGTAAGACTGACATTAGTTAGGAAGACCGATGTTGATAATAGGTAAGACTAACATCAGTCAGGAGGACCAACATTGGCAATAGGGACACTGATGTTGACAGGGTTGGTAGTCAAGATAGGTGCATGGAAACTGACGTCGGTCTGATGCAGACTATGTGGTGACCAAGGTCCGTCACTGTAACAGATTTTGGGTAGATAGCAAGCTATCAAGGAGTCTCAAATGCCCATATGGAGGACTGAAGATGGTAAGTAAGCCTCAAATTTATTGTTCCTCTTCTTTATACTAGTTGTTGATTGCAGAGTAGGAAAGATCCAGGAAACAGTGGGAGCATGGTAGGAATATGATGCAGAACCAAGCAGGAGATTTGGTAGGGTTGCTAGCCGATATGAAAGCATAGAGATGAATGGATACCTTAGTTGAAGAATAGAGTGAATAGACACGTGAGATGGAAGACTAGGTCATATGGTCTTGAGGAAGTTACAGGACAGTGGTACAGGGTTTGACAGGTGGATGACAAAGCATGGCTTTAGTCAATGTCAGGGTAACTACTATGGTTTGTCTTACCAGGGGATGATGGTCATGACATTATCTTGTTATTGTATGTGGATGGTATGTTTGCTAGTAGGTTTGTACATATAGGGTTTTGCTGAGCTAAGGGTAAGATTAGTTCAGTGGTTTGCTATGAGGAATTTGGAGTAGTGAAATTCTTTGGCATGAGAGACATGGAGATCACAGGTTGATTTTGTCTCCAATGGGAGCTGATGTGAATTAGGTGTTGGTGAGGTTCATTACGTAGGATGTAGAATCAGAGCACACCAAGGGCTGGACAGTTCAGTGTTCAAAATCACATGAGGTCTGGTATAAACTTGAGTTTCCCCGAGCAGTGGGTGTTGTTAGAGAGTTAGGAGCCAATTTAGGGAAGTGGGTTCTCAGAGATTTGAGAGGGACCAGCAGTAAGGATTCATGCTATGCAGGGTCAGGACTTCACTACATGGGTTTGTAGGTTCAGATGTGGCAGGTTACTTAGATGACAGGAGGTACACCATAGGTTGTGTGGTGGTTGGTCTTTAGGGTTGATCTTGAAGAGGGATACAAGCCAGGAAATAGTTTAGATGGGGTACAAGTATAGGTATAATGTAGATATTTATCTCCAAGTGGGAGATTATTAGGTTATGGAGCTAAAAGCTTCACTGATGCAAATATAGGAGGAGGTTACAGAGAGTTTGCTGAGTGTTAGAGACACCAACGTCGGTCAAGCCAACTAACGTCGACAGGGAAGAGACAGGAAGCAGCTGACGTCGATTAGAAGTTAGCTGGCATCGGCACCCCCAGGCAGACAGGGACCAACGTCGATCACCTGTGTGGTTCAAACTATGAGTGTTATGGGCAGTTAGTTAATGAACCAAGTGTTTGCATGTCAAGAGCCAAATTTAGACTAGAAGCTGCAGATCTAATTATTGTAATTAGGTGTCTAATTATTGTTTGCATGAGATCTATTTAAGAGACTCATTAGTTGTATTTTAAAGTGTGCTAGAGAGTAAGAGAGCAAATATAAGCTCCTTTAGAGAGAAGAGATCATGGTGTGTTCCTTCTAGTGCCACAATACCAAGTGTGGGTGCTGGATTAGAGAATCAACAGGGTTCTTCATGTATGTATGATCTTGGTCATCAGGTGAGCATGGCTACGATAGGATATCTACATGGGTAGGTAAGGTCATTGATCTTCAGGTGTATGTGTGTGCAAGGTCTAAGGTTCACAGGTGTGTAGAACCAGATTGATTTGTAGGTGTGCAAGATTAGAGAGGACAGCAACACAATAGGGAGCAGGATCAGGTAGGATCTACTTGGAGTATAGTGTGTACTCAGAAAGAGAGCAAAGAGCAAGGCAAGGAAGATCCTTCCATAAGTAAGATCAGATTGAGTTGCAGGTTTAAGGGAGATCTACTTGAAGTACATTTGTGTACTTGTGGAGTGCATGGAGCACTTGTGTACTGGCAGTAGTGGATACTGGCTGGTTGGAGGTGAACACCAACTCTGTGTTTGAGTTGTGTGTTGGGACCTAAGAGAGAGAGCTTTGAGGGAAGATTTATTGTTTATGCCCTAGAGGTGTGGGATCCCTAGAGGTGTGTAAGGAAGAAGAATTGTGGCAGCCTTCTTTGTTGTATTTCCTTCTAGAAGAGTTTTAATACAAGTTGTGTATTGCCTCTCATATTCTGTGTTATTTCTGAATTCTAGTTACTTGTGTATTCTGGTTAATTTCTGCATGTTAAGTTGCTTGGTAATCAATTGTGTGCTTATGTTATTTTCTCCAACAAACATGGCCTAAATTAACATAAGATAGTGTCACATGCATCGGTCACTCAGATATACAAATTTTAGGACTTAGTCACATATGCTTTAAGCCTTAAAAAATGGTAGTGACCCAATGGCCCAACTATAATATGCCACTTGGCACTCAATTATGATATTTCAAGTTTAAAAGAAAATTTAAAAGGTTTGCATCACCCAATAATCTAATTGGAAATATGCCACTTGTTATCTAGTTGGTATAGTTTAGCCTATAAAGAAGAACAACCCCATCAAAGCACACTATGTAGCACCCATTCATGGCCTTCTGAGACCTAGGTTACTTTCAAAAGTTTCATGATAAAATGATCCAATTGCATAATAAAACTTAGTATGTAGTCACACCCTTTGTGCCTTGAAGACTAAGGTAAAAAGTTAAATTCTAATAACACTATGAGTGAATGATGAGGTGAAACCTATCACTTGATCACCCAATCTTAAATAGTTGGATGTTGCATAAAAGCCACTTGGTAAGAAGGACAAATGGACTAGTGACACATGGATCCCTTATTGCATAGTGATATCATGATTAAAGGAAGATGCAAGACCTATTAAAAAGTAATCTAATGAAAAGATGACACATTTCAAGGTGTCATAGTATTTGGGTATATCAATAGTTTCATATAAAAAATCCATATAAAAGTACAAGCTAATGAAATCCTACCACTTGGAGATCTAGTAGGGCTCCCAAGACCCCATCAAAAGGAGGCACAAGACAATATGAAGATGCCACATGGTAAAATATTTCACTACCCACCTAGATGTCCTAATATCCAAAGTAAAAGGTTGGAATGCATGAAAATATGCCAAGTGTCAATCATGTGTCAAGTATGACACCTAGATGTCACATATCTATCCATAAAGTGCCAATTTTTGGTATGAATTGAATGATGATAGGGGTCATTTTGGTGGTTATAAATCCAAGTCACCTCAAAGAAAAGTCAAGCCTATGATTAGAAGATACATGGACAAACCAAGAGTGATGATTGGCCAATTTCCAAAAGTTGAAGCCATTAGAACTAAACCAAAAATCCACTCATGCTTTATGTCAAAGTGAATGAAAGATATTTTTCATTTATGTCCTATATCTTGTAATTCAAAATTCAAAAAAAATCTAGAGTTTAAATCTCACTATGTAGAATCTTATCATTCACCATTGCTATCTATTAAAAAATCCAAAGTGCTTTGTATTATTTGATAAAAAACTTTTGTGAATTTATTTGACATCTAGATAATCATCAAGGTCATCAATTAAAATTTTAGAAGTCATGGCCAAAATAAGAGCATCTTGAGCTTCCAAGTCAAAACAAGTTACATTTATATATTCATATGGGATAAACATAGTCTTTCAAGACACTAGCTTCAATACAATTGCATTGGCCCCAGAAGACAAACACTATAATGACTTATTTTACCATGTGGAAAGGATGGTAGACTAGGATAGTAATGATGAGGAAACTCCCAATGTTGTTGGGGAAAGGTATGACATCTTGGCATTTAAGTCTATAGGATTACACAAAGTTGCATCCAATCTAGAGGTGCTCCCTTGTGTGGAATTGGTCCATCAAAATTTTGTTCAATTTAGGTGTGTGGATGACATGATAAAATCTATCAAATTAGGAAATATTATTATGTACATAGTTGGATTGGAATTTTAAGCCTATTATGACTTACCCAAGTGTAAAATTATTTATAATTAAGAAACCATGATCTAATGGATTGATTCACATAATATCAAATAAGTCTTGAGAAGATAGGTAGGGAACTTAGGGAGGTTCATTTGCAGGTCTAAAATAAATCAGATCCCCATCACCTAATTTAGAAAAGGGTTGAGAATAGGGATGGCCATGATGAAAATGTTGCATGGAGTAGAAGACACTAGCCATGTGGATGAAAAGTGGGGTTCCATTGATGTCTATGATCATAGATGACTCCATGACCCCCCCTTTAGGGAGATCATCTCTTTCAATTTGGCTACCCAAATCAAGAAGACCATGGCCAACCAAAGAAATCATTTTATTTGATTTCCTACCTAGTTTATGTCATATGTGCTACTCTAAAATTACCCTAGTTTACCATTTAGGACCCAAACATAAGATATACCATCCCCCATGTCTTCACAGATGTTAGAATTTATAGATATAGGCAATAGATGTTGGCTATTGCCAAGCAATTCTACTTGATTATATACAGACCCATCCATGAAATAACTATTCCTAGGATGCTAGTAGAGATCAAAAAACACTTAACACATTGGGAGCCTAATGGTACTACCCTAACTACATCATAATTAGAGTTGAATGAATCAGGACAACCCCATTTAGGTTGCCCACCATAGTGCCAAACAAGCTAGTCGAGTAGGAGATTGCCTTCCAAATACTCATAAGAGTAGTTGGACTATGAAAAAAAAGAAGGGATTGGTCCACCCCTAATTATTCAACATTGGCTGATTCAAAATTAAAACTTGGAATTCAGTCATAACTACTACCAAACATAGGTCCACCTTCATTCTAGAAAAGGATACCAGTAGGGAATGAGATCCTACACACTTGAAATTCAATCACTATGTCAAACATAGGGTGGATCTCAATATCACATACCATCATGAGCTTGAGTATGGAGACTAGTTATACTTAATCCAATTAATAACTCAAAGGTCAAGTAAAGGCTAAAATATATTAGGATAACATAGGTGAAATAAAAACTAGATGAAACTAGGTATTTTTAGGTGTTCTAGTACCAATATACTAAATTAATAATGTCGACATCTCCTATCTATACTCCCAGTGTTGGAGAAGAAGGGATAACTAATCTGTAATTGATTCAAAGAATACTCTAAGCATTATATCTCACTTTGGAGAAAAGAGGGGCTAGTACATGGAAGTAATTCTAGTAGGCTTCCACCTTGGGGTTCCCATCTAGTATCTCATCTCAAATGCAAATTTCTACCTCAGCACATACAACACCTTCATTAGGAATAACAATCACTTCTACTCCTACACTAACAACTTTAACATCACCACTATTTTCCCTTCCTCCTACTAGAGAAGGATTGCGTACTATAGGTTAGGAGTACATTGCCTTACCCCCCTCTTTCTTCTATAAATAACCCTTGAGTGTATTTGATCCCGCCAACTCTAAGTCATGTCAACCTCCAACCTTACAGACCCCTTACTAGACCTGTAATTAGGCCTGCAACCATGCCATTATCCACCATCACCTCTTTCACCATATCATCCACTTCTAAGGTCTCGATGATGTCCAATTTTCCCCTAGTCATACCTATACCTATGCCTAGATCTAGCCCATAATTTCCTAAGAAGAGGCCTACTGTCATCTTTCCATAAGCTCCCCTATTCTTTGCTAATTCTTCAACTAGAACTAGTGTTTCATCATCCCCTAGCTCTATGTTTATATTTTTCATAACCACTAACAATTCCTATACATATGCCTTCCAAGGGATGAATCCCACTCAACCATTGTCTCCCTCATTAGATCCCTCAAGTGGATCTTTAGATAAATCATGGATTAAGCAAATGTAGTTAACCACTAGGGAGAACCTAGACTGGGTCATAATGGACCTTTCCCAAGTTACATTGAAATTCAATAAGGAGGCTAGTGAAATAAAGAGGGTAAATAAAAGGAAGGTCACCCACCTTGACCAAACAATCCTATATGATTCAAAATAAACCTTGTTTGAGCTAACAAAAACATAAAAGGCTAGGTGGGGCCAATAATATCAATACGAGGTGGATCCCCTCTCAGCTCTCTAAGATACTATAAATGTGGCTACCAAATTGTTAAGGGAGTGAAACAAATAACAATTAACTTGGAGTAATGGCACAAGGCCACCTTAGTAGAGCAAACCATAACAAAATTAGAGTGGGCCTTGGAGGATATGTTTGATATGTTGAATACCTTGTCTCAGTACAAGGTAAAGGGAGATGAAATATACAATAAAGTACTCAAGGTAGAAGATACATAAGGGGGGTATGAAAATAATATAACCAAATTTATGAGGTTGATTAGAATGAATAAATTTGAGGAATTAAACCAAATTCCCTTAGAGCACTTGAGCATTGATTAGTCATATGTAATTGTTAGGAGAAAGAACATAAAATAGTGGATTGAAGATATGAGGTCCCTAGGAAGATCCCTTACACAATAAGGTGAAAAATTTATCACCTTACTGAATGATGTTGAAATTATTCAATTGGCTAAAAAATATGGCTCCATCATTAGCATGGATGCCTTCAAGTCTCATCTACAAAAATTCATGGCGAACTTCCAAAATTTAGCCATGGCTAAAGGGGTGACATTTAAAGAAGAGATGGTGGATTTGGTATCCTCTAACAACCAAATAATATAGAAGGATGTGGCCATAAATGAAGCTATGGGGCCTCTCCTAAGTAATCATGATGTAATGGCTAGACTCATAGCCAAACTGCTAAAGGAACCTATCATTGATTTGAGATTGATTGATAGTGACTACAAGAAATGTTCCAAAGCATGGAGAGGATAGATTGAGGCCCAAAAACAAACTTCCACCTCAAGAGCCACCACCTCATCAACCCCTTTTGGAATGTCTTCTTCCTTAGCTAGCTCAAGCACTCCATATTCTTCTACAATAGGAGCTTCATCATCAATGATACCAGTGGGATCCAAGCCTAATTATTCAGGAAAAAAATAGCCACTTATTGGGTTACTTAGGAATAGGGGACATTACCTACGGTCCTTTGAATTACATTGTAAAATATTCCCATTTTTTAAATAGGGAATATTCTCTAACTTTAAGATGTAGAAGACCTTGTTGACTGATCGGTGGTATGTTACTAGGTTCCTCTTATAACCAATTGAGGCATTCAAATGTCCTATATATATGGGTTCTCCCTTTAATTTTAAAGGAGAGACATAATTTTTTGAATTAATATAAAGAGAAAGGAAATTCTAGTAATTAACTCACTATTTTCATTACTTTCACACATTCTTGTTTCTCAATCTTTATTAATAATATATGGTCTCATTTATTTTAATGGTAAAAATTTGTCATTAGTGTTTCAAATGCATATTATTAATTTGTGTTTTCATCTAGGCTAACAAAGTTTGTTATGTGTGCTCTATTTTCTTCTTGTTTTGATAGTAAATGTGTTTAAGGTAATTTACTGTAGGTAGCATTTTAAAGCATCCTTTTCAGATATGTGCATTATATCCACCCTTGACTCCTTATTGCACTTATCTAGGTTTAAGCACTAGGATCTCATAGATGTTATTTTTATTTGCATTATTTTTAGAAGAAACTAAAGGGGATTTTTTGGTCTTTTTTGTTACAAGGGAAATTTATTTTTTGCCCTACCCTACTCCCTCTTTTGAACTTTTTTTTTTAAATTAATCACTTTAGATTAATGCTCATTATAAATTTCCATTTGTTTGTTTAAGAGTTTAGGCTTATATTGGAAAATACAAATCAATTTAAATCATAACATAATTTAGGTATATTGTGTTACTGCCAATGTTCCTTCTAGCCCTATAACAGGGTTTGATTGTAGACTAAAAGGTGGTGACCACATAATCTCTCTAAAAAAATTGAGTGAAGCCCCAAGGTTTTCCAATACCTATACTATAATCTGAGAAATGTTATTCTATTATTTTTATTATGTCATTAACACAAACATACATCAACAACATCCACCTCAGTTATACTTAGGTACTAAATGTATTACTCTATTATTTTACTCTAGCACTCTTAATACTAGAAAAAGTGGGGGTGTGGATGTAGACACAAAAAAATGGTATTATATACCTAATAATTTTATTTTTAACCAAGCCTTAGTATACATGACTTGTGCATATACATATGAATCTTGACCAAATTATCTCATAGACATTCACTTACCTAGGACCTGACCCTCTTGATTTGTTGTTATTTACACAAATGATTTCCCTAGTATCTATCTAAATTTATAATAATCTTAAGAATAATTTTGCCTAATTTTAGATATTTATTTGCTTTTACCTAGTTAAATTCTACCATAGTTATATGTATTTTATTATGAAAATTATCTATGGTACCTAAACCTATTTCAGCACTTTATAAAGACTATTTTACAAAATTAAAACTCTTCCATTTGGTTGGAACACATTTTTTGCATGTCAGTTTGGAAGGAAATTAATCAAAGAGTTAGCTATATAAACATAACAATCCTAATCACATTCATATAATTAATTGATCTAGCACTCATATAAAAATCATATATTACATTAAGGAATACATATAAACATCTTTAAGGTACTGACCCAAAGTATCTAAATATCTAAACCCTCAAAATAACAACCATTAATGCAATTATGAATAATACTTCAAGGTCAAAAGTTATAGGTTATCAAGTGTCAAAATCCATGTAAAATTACACTACATACTAGTATATAACTAACTGAGTGCACACATAATTAGGTGGGAGAAATAAATTTGATTTGAGCCCTCTTTAGAGTATTAGAATGTAGGAAACCTTTAACCACTTAGTAGGGTCTAGTTGAGGCCAGCTCAACCCATCCTTTCTAACCTATTTCTATAGGGGAAGAAGGTGTTAAAAGTGGAGTTAGGGTTTGAAGGTAAAATAAGATTAATTTGAACCTTCATAAATTTTGAGCCTTTGAAATTTCATAAAATACCTATCTACAAGCAAGCATAATGATCTATGACAAATTTTTTTGACACTTCTCATAGAATAAATTTGACAGACATTAGGTGGATCTAGTTACCATATGTATTTAGGCCTTATCAAATTCATAAAAATAGGATCAAATAGTCAATTTACATATGTAAGCAACCAAAACCCCATTTTAATCAACTGTATACAATTATACACTATCCCATACCAAAACATAACTAAAATAATATAGGTATTGTATCCTCTTGGTATTTTATATAAATATCACATGCAATAAATATATAATACTATATTAATTACATTAAAATTTTATTAGTTTAGACATATATTATACAATCTAAATATTCAAAAGTCATATCTTATTTAGACCACTAAATATAAAATAAGATAAAATATTTTTAAAAATGAAATAGATGGTGCAAATTAAGTACTTGATGGGAAAATGATTTATAAATAAAGACATAGTGAGGGAACTAATGGAGAAATGCATATTAAAATAGAATGGTAACTTGAAATTATTTAAATTTACTCATAAATTGAAATTATTGAGACATCAAATTTGTATCATGAAATATCATGCTTATTTGCTATGAATAAATGCTAATGTAATGTTACCACATTGAAAAATTAAAAAAACTAGTTAGTGGCTACCAAGAAGTATGCATATGTGTATACAAATATTAGAGTGGAAACCTATAATTATTTACTTTATTTAATGGTTTTAAAATATAGATTAGTAAATTTTGAAGAATAAGATATAATTTATAACATAGACCATATTTACATATATTATAAATCCTTCAAGATTTCTAGCTACTCATATTTTTTAAATTCTAGTTTAATTAGATTTTTATTTTCATATTAGTGCCATGAACAAGGTACATTTTCATTCATTAAATGAAAATGAATGTTTTTATGGCATGCCTATATACTTTGCATGCACCTATGGGATATTTATTTAGGGGTGTGTTTGTGTGTCTATACACGCACATACAATATGTACCTACCTTATCAACACATTTTTAACATTAGATTTATAAGATAAAATTTTAAGGATAATCCCAATAACAATCAAGGTCCTTAATATCAAAAAAGGACACCTATTATTATCAAAAAAGGACACCTACTGGATGCAGTTTATCTCCAACATAATTTATGTGGATGCATTTATTTTATGTGAATACATATTCCTTTGTACATCTATCAATCACTTTTCAAGTTCCTTTATTCCTTTACACATTTACCAATTCCTTTGAGACTATATACCACCATTATAAGACACCTCACATCCATAAGATCACACCTCATAAAAGGATGATGGAATGACTTGTTTTATCAAGGTAACCTTAGAAAACGCAATCCCTTTACCTCCTACCTCTAAGGTCTAGGATGTAATTAAATATTTTATTCTAAACTTTATTAAAGTTTTCTTATCATAAATTTATAATGAATAAATATATTTAAATAATATTTTTTATTAGAGAGATAACGATAAATTGTGATCCCAATGCATGTAGTTTAATTTTCAATCATATTTTACCAAAGAGATACCACTAAATTAGTTAAAATTTTATAGGTCAAATTCCTCTCAATTGAAGGGAAAATAATTATTTAAGTTATTAACCATTCATATTAAACTCCACCAATCCATCAAATTTATCACATGTGCTCACATATTTATTTAAAAGATATTTCAAATATAATCATTATCCTTAAAGTAAGTATAAATTTAATTTATTTTGGTGAATTTCATGATGGGGGTCACAATGAAGGGATTCCCCTAGATGTGAAAATAGAGTAATGTAATAGAGAACTACGTCCATCATATTTTTCTTAAATGAAAATAAGCCTTAATGTCATCTACATTCATAGTGAGTCTCTACTCTTTCACTCTCTATCTAAGCCACTATGAGATTTTACCAATATCAATATTTGTGGTAGAATTTTAAAATATATTCCAATATCTTCCTCTCTTTGATCTCTATTTTTTCTTCTCTTTGATCAATGGCCATTTTTACTCTCAATATATTATGTCAACCATTCCATTATCTCTATTCTCTTTGTCAACTATGACCAACCTTATCTTTAATATATTTCCATTTTATATCAAAATAAGAACCTCTTCCCTAATCATCCATCCCCATTTCTCTTAGAGGTAAATTCCCCTTTTATGCTCATCTTGATATTTTTTAAAATTTTCCTACACATCTTAATTCCTCAAAATATTCCTTTAACTTCTCATAATTCCTATGAGAGTCACTATGAAAATGAGTAAAAAGTTAATTTAAATATTTAATGTCCATTATTAATCATAATATTCCATCAAGAGATTTCTAAAGATATCTTAAATGATTTACTTTGATCTTTATTACAAAAATTGAGGCCTCTTGAAGTTCTCTACATCATTCCCTTTCATGTGATCAAAATGTGGATTATATTCATATGGATCATGATATTGTGCCATGTGGAATGATCCCATGGTATATTATTAATTTTATCCAAATTATCCTCATGGTCTCTATACTTTCCATGGCCATGTAGAGTTATAAAATCCACTTTCTAATTGTCACAAATTTTATTGTTGTGTGAACTATGTTCCTCGCTATGACTTGACTATGACCTCTATGTGAATGTTGTGACTATGAAATTTATCACTTACATGGAATCAAGAAATACCAAATAAATATGTGTTTTATGAACTCAATGGGTATTTATCAAGCCTATGATTTTGTGAATCTATATGGTTTTTGGGGTGTTCTTAAGGCTAACATGCTCCATGAATTTGTAAGCTCTGTTGGGGCTTCCCAATGCTCATATAATCCATGAAATATTATCATGCATGATTTTATATAATTTAGTGGAATCATTATAATAACAAACCTAACTTAAGAACTAACCATGAACACATTTCAAGTCATATTTTAATTCTTTTAGCTTTGTGATCTCCATGAAAATTCAATCCAATTCAGGATTATTTTTGGGTTAAAAATAAATATTTGGTCATGATAAATTGGTACTTGGAAAATTTTAAATTGAGGTTGTCATGATCATACACAAAAATAATATGTGTATTATGGGTCTTCATAGAATATGGAGACTTTAGGATGGCCCCATTAAAATTGGGGTTGGGTGGCCTTCATGAATATTTCAACTTATGTTACAAAGGAATGTGCGACTAGATTAAAATCAACTTAGAAATATGATATGGAAATGTGACCAAGTGATTTATAACAATCAATCTAATTTAGTATGAGAAATTTAATTAAGCTAAGTAAACTACATTAAGTCTCTTTATTTAAGATTAACAAAACTTCCTAATTGTTTCTTATGATTCAATATTACCCATACATATTTGATAATATTGCATCAAATAATTGAGGTTATTAAAAAGTGATATTATAAATACATGGATGAAATAAGTGGAAAAACCACTCTTTTTTCCATTGATATTGATGACCATAACATTCTCTTCTGGCACACCAAATATGTCATCTGATTATCTCATTAATTTTTCCACTTCCATATTATTGTTGGCTCAAAATCCTTTCTCAATTTCTTACCTCTACTCACTCTTTTCTCTTTTATAGGATAAAACACATCATATCTTGTCCATATCTTCTAAACCCACTATTTAAGCATGATCCATCCACCTCCTTAAAATTGTTATCTTCTTATTATTCAATCTACCTATGGAATTAAACCCACCTATATTTGACCTCTTCCTCTTCTTATTCTCAACTTGTGAACTCAATTAAATCACTTTCTTCACCTTCGAAGGCCTCTTTGAATGACTCCTTTCTCTCCATATCTACACTTGGACACAAATTACAATGAAAAATTAGTTTAAAAACTTGGGAATTTATAGTCCCCATAGATTATTCCTCTTTATTTGAATTATTAACTTGATTTACACTAATATTAGGATCCTTAAAGCATTCATCAATTTGTATGCTCCTTAAAACAATGCTTAGTTATTCTTGACAACACCTTTTTGTATTTTTCTTCACTTCTCATCTTCTTTGCATCATATCTAAGTTGATTACATTCTCCTTCCTTATTTTGTTTGCTTATATGTCATGGGAGTGAGATTTTTCACTTATACAATATTTTCTCATCTCCTTTGAAATATTATTCTCTCCCAAATTTAATTTATGTAAGTGAAGTTTATCTTGTTCCACTTCTCATTGTATCATATACATATGACCACACTATATAGAATCATAATTCATATTATTATTTAATATCCACTTTATTTATGTATCTACACATGAAGGGAATTAATAGATCCTAAAAACACTTTTTATAGCTCCCTTTCATGCCTCAAAGACATGTTGTCTAAGTCTTCTCTACTGCTCACATTCTCCTAATATATTTCACTCAAAATATTGAATCCCAAAGGTCCATTATCAACAATCTCCATGGTTTTTCTATCCTTTTTCTTCACTTTATTTTATTCCTCTTCATATGCATCGTATTCAACCATACTCTCTTCATGTGTAATATCCTGAACTTCTATCACCTCCATTATTTCCTTCATGGAAACCCAAAACTCTTATTTGTTGTCCTTGTCCTTTCTTCTCTATAAAATAGAAACAAAAAATGCATTACTTACATCCTCCAATGATTATTCAGTCTCTTCCCACTTATGGGATGCCATAAAATATTCCACATAATCTAATAATGGGTCTATTTATGCTGGTAGATAATTTAACACCTTTACATCTTTTTCCATGAAGATTTATTCCTCTAAGATTTTCTCAAATATTTATTTTTATTTTCTATCTTTAAAAATATATTTTGGATTATCAAATGGAAACCTCACTGTCTTATTTACTTTCATGTAAATATTATTTTATTCACTCATATCTTTCCCTTTGATATTTATCATAATATATTTAAGCTACTCACTAGAAACTTATATTTCTTAATTCCTTTCAAGGAAATATATTCTCTCTCTCTCTCTCTCTCTCTCTCTCTCTCTCGTCTCAATTATTAGAGATTATTCCACCATTAATTCTATAATTTTTGATACACAACATGTCCCATCAAATTGGAAACCATCAGTTTCTAACTACTCACTACAACATCTCCAATTTTTATATCTTCCATAATATCAATTTTTTTTGGATATCATACAAAATATCTTCAAGGCCTTATACTCCTAATTACATTCCTCTTTTATGGGTCATTTATTCCCCATAAAAAAAAAATTATTTCAAAACCTATAATTTATTCAAGTAAGATTCTCTTTCACAACCTACATTAGACTCAAACAAGAGTCTCTCTCACTTTCTTTACACTAGTAAGAATTTTCACACACTTACAACACACTTATCCTTTCTCTTATGCAAGATTATATTTCAAAATTTTAAAAATAACACAAACATTATTCTCTTTAAAAATCCACATTAGACTTAAATAAGAGTCTCACATTTTTACAAAAATATATCTCATTTTAGGAGTTATCACTTACCTAAAATAAATGCAAGATTATATTTCACAACTTTCAACTAAATCCAAAAATAGTCTTATGCTATCACATAGATCTCTTCACTTAGAAATTTATCATACCTATAATAAAACTCACTTTTATTGTAATATATTTTTTAACACCTTATACCCAACACATCTTCTCTATTATAATATGCCCTCTCTTATTTCCTACCAAAAATAATGTGGAAAAATTATCAATATAATTCTAACCTATTTTAATACCACTTTGTGTAGTTTACAATAGGGGTCCCAATGAAAAGATGCCCTTGGCCATTAAACCATATTAAAATTTTGAAAAAATACATGTGTTATTTGTTTATTAAATTAAATAAAACATTAATGAATACATCTACATTCATAGTGACTCTCTACTCTTTCACACTCTCTCTAAGACACTACACGATTTTCCTAATCTCAATCTCTATTGAAGACTTGGAAACTATACTCTAATAAATTTCTCTCTCTAATCTCTATTTTTTCCCTTCTCTAATCTATGGCCATTTCCCCCTTGATATATTTTTTTCAACCTTCTATTCTCTTTATCGACTATGATCAACCTTCTCTTGTTTCTATTATCATTTTATACTCAACCTAAGATCTTTTTTTCACTCATCTACTTATCAAACTATTCATTTAACTTCCTATGATTCCTAGAAGATTTATTGTAAAAATGAGTAAGAGTTTGAGTTAATTGTTTCATGGACATCAAGAGATTTCCAATGATATATTAAATGCTTCATTTGGAATTTTATTAAAAAAACTATGGATGCTTCAAGTTATTTTTATAATTCCCATTAATGTGATCAAACTAAAGAGTATGGTCACAAGGACCATGAGATCATGACACATGTCATGATATAGGGTCTTTGTTTAATGGGCATTAAACTATCTCCATGGTATTTATACTTTATGTGGCATAGTATATTTATAAAATCTACTTTGTAGTTGTCACACATTTACCTATTTTTTGAACTATGGTCCTTGTCAGGGATTGAAAATGATCTCTATGTGAGTAATGTGACCATTGAATTTTTTTCTTCCATGAGCTCACTTGATCCCAAGGAACTCCATAAGTTTTGTGAACTTTATGGGGATTTATCAAGGCCATTAATCTATAAATATCTATTGTCCATGATTCATGAATCTATATTGTCCATGTAGGCTTCTTGAGGCTCGAAGACTTTATGAAATTTTATGATCCCTACGTAAGTTTCATGAATCTCATGAACTCATTAGAATATCAAATCCAACTTAATTACTCATCAAGTCGCATTTGAAGTATGTGGCTTTATGATCTTCATGACTATTCAATATAATTAAGGACTACCCTCAGTTTATAAAAAAGACTTAGTCACAATCAATTTAGTACTTGGAGACTTTTAAATTGAGGCTACCATGAAAAAACACACACACACACACACACACACACACACACACAAAAAAAAAAAAAAAAAAAAAAAAAAAAAAAAAAAAAAAAGAAAAAAAGAACACACATACATAAATTGCATGTGTATAAGGGGTATCTATAAAAAATGGATAATTGAGTGTGGCCCCATTAGACTTGGGTTTATGTAGCCTTCATGAACATTTTAACTTTGTTTACAAAGGAATATGTATGGCAACCTTAAGAAAAATTAGATTTGTGGCATTGAAATGTGACCATATGATTGAAAATGTGATCTGTATGATCTCTTTGATTTAATAGGAAGACTTTGAATATATAAGAGAATTTATTTGAGACTCTTTATTAAACATTATATAAACTACCTACCTATTTTTAGTACTGCAAGATTTCCCTTATACCTTCGATGCTCTTACATCAAATTTAAGAATTATATTCAAATGATTTTATTTATTTCATCATGAACACATTTAATTATATGATCAATGGATATGATATATGGTGGAATTAAAATAAATAAAACCCTTTTAGTTTTTATGCATTTGCATATAATTAAGGAAGTTAAATGTAAAAGCATATACAATCAATGCATTAATATGCTAAATTATTGACATATTCATCCCACCTTCTCCAATTGAAAATAATTTTTATGTGAAGAATATATAAGAATATAAATCTACCTAAATATCCATGGATATTATGCTTGAAACCATGGTGATTACTACAACACAAGAAATGGTGAGATATAAAGGTGGAAATATTTATCTAAAAGTTTAACTAGCTTATATAAATATTAAAATTTAATATTTAGAGTCAAAATTATCATATATGGTTTTTTATATTCTAAACATGAATTTTTGAATATGTAAATTATTTTGTTTTCCAAAATTTTGTGAAAAATTTATGTTTGGTAATAATTCACTCCAAGGTCTAAATATAGAAAGGTATAAATGACCAAGAAAAATAACTTTGGATCTAAATGTTTCATGTGAAAATTATTTTGGTCCCATTATGATTGAATAATTATTTAATATAAGTATTCCACAAATAAGGATTATTTTGGCCTAATAATGTATATTCTTCATCATAAGAAGAAGGTAACACTTGAGGTGACTCTGAGTGGAAAAAAAATATAAATTGGATATATAATATACTTTATTATTCTTGGTAGTTTTTAATTTAATTTATAACATACATTTTTCATTCAATAAAAATTATATTTTGATTCATATGTTTTACAATTTTATACTATGTTATTTGAATTAAGGTAAACCCACCTTTGACTGGTGTGGAATCCATCCCAAACACATCAAGAGTTTCATATCTCCTCAAAAAGATAAAATGAGCCAAAAAAATAAAATAATATCAAAGTAGTAAAAAGGAAAAATATAACAAAAATGATCAAGGACTAGGGTCCACAAAAGGGTCAAAAATGAAGAAGAAGGAGATACAACCAAAAATTAGTAAAAACTAGAGCAAATCAATAATAAATAAAACCATAAATAATCATAATCAATGACTTGGATAAGATCATATTAGCCACCAATTTATTCCAAGATATACTTAAATGAGTGGTTCCAAAATTCCCCATCCAAATCCCAATGTTACTAGACAAAGTGGGAATATTTCAAGTTGTGCACACAATTTGAAATTCCATGGAGCCTAGAGTAGGAGACATCAGTGTGACCAAATTTCCTACAGATATAACAATTTTTTTTTTAATCCTTATAAAATAAAATATTCTAATTATATTATCCAATAAAATAACTCAATATAAATTGAATTGGGAAGTATCTTGTCTATCGAGGATGACACATAAAATCTAAATGATGTCATTCTTCTATATGATCGAGTGGCTGATTTTATGGTCACCAATGTACCAAAAGTTTTAGTAATGCTTCTTATAATTCTTTCTTCTAAAAATGGAAGAGGGAGACTAGGTATTTCAAACCATAGAGGGATTCTATTTTTCCTAAAATTAAATGGAGACCAATTGAATTTATAGTGTTGTAGTATGAGGTATGCCTTACTCATCAATCATGGCCCTTCATTAATATTTTTTTCTACCAACACTGAAAATAGAACAAGAGGTAGACATTAGTAGGATATACTATTTTAACTTCCCCAAAACCAACCCATTTCATTATGGTACAATTCCTAATAGCCTCACTATTGTGCCAATCCCCAATGAGTTTCCAAAATAGAGAATTATAGTATTTCACCTCCACCTCATCTAAGTACTTATCTGGTATATATAGGACTAGGTTCTTAAAATTAAAGTGAGATTTATTAAATAATAAATAATGTCCCTTGGAACTTACTATTTTTTTGTCAATGAAAAAAACTTATCAAAATTATGATCGTAATATCCAAAATCTATTGTTCTTCAAAATGATAAAAAAAAGTTTAAAATTTTAAAAAAACAACTGTGTGGGGGGCCAAATGAATGAAAAACCCACCAATTTTTTTATAAATGATATTTAATCAATTAATAACAATGAAAATCACACAAAAATTACACCAATAACAAAACTTTTAATCACTGATGAAATCAGTCACCCAATTAGAAAACTTGCTTCACACACTACACTGCCCTAAGCCAATTGTGTTTGTAT
>JARHVA010001402.1:185000-187500 GCA_037957365.1 Torreya grandis | reverse complement strand
GAAGACACATAAAATCTAAATGATGTCATTCTTCTATATGATCGAGTGGCTGATTTTATGGTCACCAATGTACCAAAAGTTTTAGTAATGCTTCTTATAATTATTTCTTCTAAAAACGGAAGAGGGAGACTAGGTATTTCAAACCATAGAGGGATTCTATTTTTCCTAAAATTAAATGGAGACCAATTGAATTTATAGTGTTGTAGTATGAGGTATGCCTTACTCATAAATCGTGGCCCTTCATTAATATTTTTTTAAATAATTCTACCAACACTAAAAATAGAACAAGAGGTAGACATTAGTAGGATATACTATTTTAACTTCCCCAAAACCAACCCATTTAATTATGGTACAATTCCTAATAGCCTCACTATTGTGCCAATCCCAAATGAGTTTCCGAAATAGAGAATTATAGTATTGCACCTCCACCTCATCTAAGTACTTATCTGGTATATATAGTACTAGGTTCTTAAAATTAAAGTGAGATTTATTAAATAATAAATAAGGGCCCTTGGAACTTACTATTTTTCCATCACTGAAAAAATCTTATCAAAATTATGATCGTAATATCCAAAATCTGTGTTCTTCAAAATGATCAAAAAAAGTTTAAAATTTAGAAAAACAACCATGTGGGGGGCCAAATGAATGAAAAACCCACCAATTTTTTTTATAAAGGATATTTAATCAATTAATAATAATGAAAATCACACAAATAATACACCAACAACAAAACTTTTAATCACTGATGAAATCAGTCACCCAATTAGAAAACTTGCTTCACACACTACACTGCCCTAAGCCAATTGTGTTTGTATTATAGAGAATCATGTATAATATATCATAAATTCAAACAAATCACATTCCAAATAGTCAAAACAATAAATTTTGAGAGTCTAATAAGACCCCCAAGTCTTGAGATGGAAATCATTGGAGTTATATGAACTTTGACTACCATAAAGTTCTTTGTGATCCATTAAGAGCTCCTTTGGAAGAATCAATTTGTAAAAATCACAAAATTCAAATAATAATTTTATACTATGTTGTTTGGTTTCATAAGCTATGAGATTTTATAATAAGTTATCTAAATTTATACTATACCATATTGAATCATTTAAATTTATCTTAAATGTGTGCTCTATGTAGGTTTGAAAGTTAATAGAGGCTATTGATTTAATTTTTTTAATCTTTTTATAAGTAGTTGTATATTTGACAATTGTAATCCAAAATAAACCATATATTTTATTTTTTATAAGTATATAATTTTATCTTGTATTTATTATGTGATAAATATAATAACCTTATTAATATACCTATACTTTATAAGTATTGATTATAAAAAGATAGATGTTGATCTTAGAACATCCTTTCATATATTTTAAATGAATTCTATGTGCTAAAATATTTTCATCCATATGGGTAGTTTTTTATTAGCATGCTATTAATTTATTCCTTAAATAACATGCATAGTTTAATATTATCATGTTAAAATGTGTATCTCATTTCTTGTGTGTGTGTTAGAGAGAGAGAGAGAGAGAGAGAGAGAGAGAGAGAGAGAGAGAGAGAGAGAGAGAGAGAGAGAGAGAGAGAGAGAGAGAGAGAGAGAGAGAGAGAGAGAGAGAGAGAGAGAGTGTATGTGTGAGTTTTTTTTATGTGTGTGGGTATGGGTGTGTGTGTGTGTGGGTGCGTGTATGCGTGTGTGTGTGTGTGTGTGTGTGTGTGTGTGTGTGTGTGTGTGTGTGTGTGTGTGTGTGTGTGTGTGTGTGTGTGTGTGTGTGTGTGTGTGTGTGTGTGTGTGTGTGTGTGTGTGTGTGTGTTTTCAAAATTGAGTAGATTGGATTTTTTATAATTATCCTTATGAAATATAAGAAATAATGAAAAAATGTTTAAACTCTAAAAATTTGGTAAAAAATGTAAATTCAAAGGCACTTAAATTATCTAACCATCTTGAAATTTCATTTGAAATGTATAATTCTAAGAATATCCTAGAATAAAATTTATATGGTCTTCAACTGAGCTCCTTAGATAGAAAGGAAAAAAGAAAAATAATAAATTCCTTATACTTATTACATTCATGACCACCACCACAACTACCACCTCCATGGCTTCCACTGATTACAAGGCATCCATAGCCATTACAACTTGACCAACCATGATCATCAATATCTCCACCATCTATGACTATGCCTAGAGGGTAAAATAATACCATAGGTGCATTTATAGATAATAAATGCTCATCACCCTAAAAAAATTATTTTTTCAAATCCATCAAGTGGCATAATAGAGTTGAACGTCAAGATCTAGGGCTATAGGAGGCATTCAAAGCTGATTAAGGAGGCTATAGATTAGGATCTAATTTGGTTTCATGTCATTAACTTGATATAAAAGCTTAATAAAAATTTTAATCCCTTTATTCAAGTTGCCCCACTATCCTCACTTATAGTTATCCTAATTGTCTCCTTGTCATCCCATTTTTTTCACCTTGGAAGCTTCCTTATATTCA
>JARHVA010001402.1:152500-180000 GCA_037957365.1 Torreya grandis | reverse complement strand
ATTTTAATCTCCTATCAAATCCATATTAATCACTTACAAATATATCTTCAATAATTCCAAGCTTTCCACTTCAATTGACACATGACTATGATCAAACAACCTAACATCTCCATCCTCATTTTTTTTGAATATTTCCTCCTCCCTTAACTTTGTTTTTTTATTTATTTCTTAGATTTAAGATTATAATGACTCAATATAGGTATTTAAAATATCTTTAAGCTTATTCAAACCTATAGTTGACACACTATCATGTTGGAACATTCCCCATGTCACACATGGTGATCTAATATATATTTTGGGACTTACTTCCTATATGAATTTATCTTTGTAAATCACCATCACATTATCACATTATTTTAGTTATTTTTTCACAATATATTACTCATTTAGTATTTCATCATGTACATAATTTGTCATGCCCACATTCGGTGCATCCTCTTATGAAATATTTTCTTGAATTTCAATAATATACACACCACCTTGTATTTAAAAACCGTCTCATATTTTTACTCTTATAATACTTTATCCTCTTAACTTATCTTAGTGATTGCTCCACCACATTTTTGTGTTCCCTTTTCCACAATTTAAGGTCACATCCATGTGTGTATCCTTAATACATCCATTGTTTTAGCTACCATTTATGAAATAATTTTCTTGTACACATGTTTTATTAGTATATTTCACATCATTCACCTCCTAAGGGTCTTTTCCAATTTTTATAAGCTTGTGCACAATGAGGTTAGATCAATTAGAATAACCAAACTATGAGTTAGTGTGTTTTCACTAGCTAGATATGTTTTTGGGGAATTTACTCTTATTGTGATACCTTAATTTGTTTTCTTAATGAATAATGGATTATGAAATCCTTATATAATATGTGCCTTCCATCCATATTTCTTAATGGACTAGAGTTTACATATCAATTGGGATATATGTTGGCATTTGAGTATAACTTGATACTAAAGGTTGAAATTAGGTTATCCATTTATAAAAATATGACTTTGGGTCTTCCTCTACCATCCTTAAATTTACTTTAACTTTAACCTCTTGATATTTCTAGAGTTTTTTTATTTATGTCCTCCTCTATTCTTCTCTTCATAGTACCTTCATCAATCACAATGTGTCTTACTAATGGTCTTGTTTATGCTTGATTTTTAGATGTTATCCCTACTTTATTATTAGGCCTTAGAAAATATGTGATGTTATAATCATTCTCTATAACATTAATAAAAATGGTGGCCCAATTTATATGTTTTCAATATCTAAATCTTCATCTTCCAACCCATATGGTGGCCTTATTATTTTATACTTCACTCAAAACATGTATACTAAGCCATAAATTATTGAAATCATGTTAAGATATACTAGTGCCCTTGGTAAATCCTTCACCCAAATAATTTCACATTATAAGTAGAGTGAATTGAATATAAAATTAATCTTATCTAAATTATCCAATATTTATCATCCTTTGACCACTTCTTTTTAAATGTGGCTAAAATATAGTGTGTCATTACACAAATTTGAGTAAATCACTCATAGTGTTCTAAAATTTTGGTGGTATTATACATTCCTCCTTAAATTCTTACTATACACACATGTACCACCTAAAATATTATTCCTATATATCTTTTTCATTTTGTGTTTTCAAATATACTCTTCATACTTATCTACATAAGATATTTATCCTTGCAATAGATCAAACCTATATATTCCTTTTAACACACTAATCTCCCTGATCATCATCAAGAAAATGATGCTTCCCCATAATAATTATTATCCTCACATGTTCACTTAATCACATGTGATCACTACTTATTCATTAATATACTTGGAATAATTAAATTTTATCTCATATTGCATAAATTAATATGTCAAATAAACCATTTCTTTGGTAGAAATTGACCACCATACTAGAGTGGCCATCTTAGAACTAATTATATTTATAATTAACTTAATTTTCAAGGTAGGAAAATTATCTACTTGAGAATTTAGATGAATACTAAAATTTACACAACCTTCGCCATATTTTTTTTTATCTCGGTTCTCTTTTTAGACATATTTCACACATCCACACCCTAATTTTTAAGAGTTATTCATATACTAATCCATGCATGTGATATTATTAATTTATACCATATAATATTAAAATTTCCTCCATATTAGTGTCCAAAATGGTACATGTTCATTCATCCAAGAAAAAATAACTTTGATGTGGCATGACTATTAATCATTCACATGCACCTATAAGAACATTTTTTGGTTACACACACGTGTATGCACATATGACCCCACACACCCAAAAAAAAATACAAACCTTATCAACCTAATTTTAAAATTATATTTATAAAATAAAATTTTGAGGGGAATACCAAAAATAATCAGGGCTTCATAGCCACAACAAAAGTTATCCATAATACCTACATGTTGCAGTTTCTCTCTTAGTATTTTTATGAAGATGCCTTTACTTTATTTAGATACACATTTATCCACATAAATATCAATTACTATTTACATTTCATACTTCCTCCACACATCTCAATATTCCTTCAAAATTATTCACTATTGTTATAAGACATTTCACTTCCACATGAGCACACCTCATGAAAGGATGAGGGAATGCATCTTACTATCAAGGTAACCTCACAATACCCATTGTTCCTCCTATGCCTAAGACTTAAGATATAATTAAATAGTTTATTATTAATTTTATTAATTTATGATTATCATAAATTTAAATGAAATAAATATATTTCAATCATAATTTTTATTAAAAAAATTATGATACAATGTGAGCCCAGTGCATCCTATATTGTTTCAATGATCTTTCACCAAAGAGTTACCACTAAAAGAACTTAAAAAAAAGTCTCTAACTCCTCTCAATTGAATAAAAAATAAGTATTTAAATTTTTATCCCTTAATATTAAAATATATCAATCCCATCAAATTTTATGACTTGTTTTCACATCTTGATCTAAAAATGGATCATAATTTGCTAGTCATGTATATTAGATGTTTTCACTATAACCAAATATATGTAACTCGTATCTGTAAGACACTAATATACGAGATAAAATAACATATGGTTGGAATAAAAATTACCTTTTGAGTACACATTTGATTTCCTATTGAAAAATTACTCAAGTTAAAAAGGGCATGTGATTTCAAGATTGTATACAGAAGTTATGGCCTCTAGAAGTTAGAAGATTTTTAGTACATAATAGTTCGACACTACCTATAGCATTTGGGAGCCAGATATAATAGTTTGGCATCATGAAAATTTGAACAATTGAAAACATCAATCTTTATATTTGGTGGTTTGGTAATTATTAAAGCTTCTTGGTGGACTTTGAGGTTGAAAGAGTATAAATACAGGTCTTGGAAAGGCAATAAACATCAAAAAACATAGTGAAAACTATGAAAGTTAGATTCACATTATTTGTTACAAGTTTGAGTCTTTGTTATTGTTAAATCATTGTTGCTTAGTTGTAGATGATTGGTTTAGTTATGTGGATGTACAAAGAAGTGTTTGATGAGTGAAAAACATCTTTATGTATGAGTTTTGGATAGAGTGGTAGTGAAAATTTTATCTATAAAGGTCATGTTTGGTAGTACCTTGTACATTTATTAAATTACATAATCAAAGGATGGTGTAATTGCCTCACCCACTAGAGTTTTTCCCACATTAGTTTTCTTTGGGATAATTCTAGTGTTTATTTTGTACTTTCCTCATTCATATGCATCATGTTTATGTGTAATAGGTTGTACATTTCACTTTCAACACTTCTTATCTATATTTTTGGAAGTTAATAACATATAACAATCATATAACCAATTATTTCTAATTAAGGAGTAATAATATCTATTTTTATGAGACTTAGAGTGTAATATACACCTAGTTTATAGATCATATTGGTATTAGAGATGGTTTAAAGTAGTCCTTTATTCATGTATTTAACTACATTGTAATTTTATGCTTGTCATTAGAGCAAGTAGTACCAGTGGTCAAGGTATCATAGTTCCATTTGAAGAATATATTTCCTTAAGGAAATAGAACTAAGAGATAAAAAGTATGGCCCATTCTGATTAAGAAGATGCTCAAACAAAAAAAGAGTGATTTCACAAGCTTGAAGATTTAGTAACTAGAATTTCTCTTTCTATGAGCAAGCTTCACCTATAGGATTCCATTATGGGGATTTTTATGGGAAATATTGGTGTCACCATGGATACATTGAAATAAATTACAAAGTATTTTCATGAGACCCATGAAAATAAGGAAGAGTTCCCCATATAAACCAATTTCCACCTCCATTCAAGGCTGAGGCAAAGATAACAATTTAGCAATATGATGGATTTTTAAATACAAAGAGGCTAGACCATTGGCTAGCCAAAATTAAGGTATATTTCAGTTTACATCATATTAATGAAAACTAAAACATTAATTTTTCAAGTTTAATGTTAACCAATCATGCTTTAACTTGGTTTGAGAGATATGTTTATTAATTAGTTGTTAAGAATCTTCCTCCTATTACTAAGTGGGATGATTTTAAGATGTTAATCAAGAAAAAATTATATTCTATTTTTTATGAGGAAGATAGGTCTATGTATTGGAAATATCTTAGGTAAAATCAAGGCCAAGGCATTCATGAGTACACAAGTGAGTTTTGTAAGAAGGTTGTCCAAATGGAAAAATATGCAGTAGATCATGACCTCTTGATGAATTACATGTATAGAATCCATATCCATTTTAGGAGACCAGTCTTTTTGGCTAAGCCTATAGATGTAGATGAGGCTTGTTCTCAAGATCACTACTTGGATATGGACAAGAAAAAGGCTCGATCTAACTTTTAAAATAGTTCTAAGAAACAAGGAAACTCAAAGAAAAAGTGTAACGATAAAGGGAAAGGTAAGAAAAATACTACTTCCATTTCTAATAATGATATTAAAAGACATTATGGTGAATGTGATGTTGATAATAATTTTAAGGATAAATGTCAGAAGCTCCATCTAGAATTTCTAATAATAATAATAATAATAATAATAATAATAATAATAATAATAATAATAATAATAATAATAAGGCTATGCCCTCTCTTCAAGGTGAGAATATTGGTTGTAACTTTGAGGTGGATGATACTTATATTATACCTTAGTCAATAGAGAAGTATGTTTTGGTATTAGTAGTGCTCAAGAGGGTGAATTTAGAAGTTTTTACATGTTAAATTAAAATGAATAAAACAAAATTAGATGATCTTTTTGACACTTATTCACTAGAAAATTTAATAAGCAAGGAGTTGGTAGACAAATTGGGGTTTTAGAGTTATAATCATCCAAGCCCATATTCTTTAGGTTGGGTAAATAAATGTGTAGACATCAAGGTGAAAAAGTAATTAAAATTTAATTTTGATATAAATTCAAATTTCATTGATGAAGTTATAGTGGATGTTGTGTCTCTTGATGTGTGTGATATAGCATTTAGAAGCCCTTACTTGTATATTCACGATGCAATATATAGGAAGAGAGCAAACCAATACCATTTGGTAAAGATTGGAAAGAGATAAATCATTTAAGCCTAAAAAATTGATTCTAAAATATCTTTTGTCAAGTGCCTTTAAAGAGAATAAGCCTATTAATTATAGTGAGAAGTTTGCTTTGCTTATTTTGAGAGATATTTAATATAAAGAATTAGTTGTATGTAAGACTCATTGTAGCATGTTTACTAATAAATATTAGAAGTGTATGGGAGAGATAATACAAAAATTAGAGGAGGTTTTCCATGAAATTATGGGGTTACCACTAGATATACCTATTGAGCATAAAATACATTTGCTACCTGATAGTCTGATTCCAAATATTAGGTTATATGGATAGTCATTTAAGGAATGAAATGAAGTAAAACAATAGTTACAATATTTTATTAATCAATGTGTAATATATACTAGTACTTATCCATGTGTTTATCCTATTATTTTAGTACCTAAGGAAGATATATCATGGATAATTTATGTTGATTAAGATCACTTAATAAAATAAGAATCAAGAATAGGTATCCTCTGCCATAAATTGATGATTTTATTGATAATCTTCAACATGCCAATTATTTTACTAATCTTGATTTTAAATTTAAGGATCACCAAGTATGGATAAATTAAGAGGATGTTTGGAACACATCATTAAAAATAAGGAAATAGTTATATGAATGGATAGTTCTACCTTTTAGGTTATGCAACACAAAACTAACTTCATGTAGTTGATGAATGAGGTAATGAGGCCAATTATTTATTCCTTTGTAATTTTATATTTATATTATATTCTTGTTTTTAATATAAATTTTGATGATAATATTTATCATATTAAACAAGTTTTGTAATTTTTGAAGGAGAAAAAGTTAGTGTTAAATGAGAAGAAATGTGACTTTTCTCAATAAACACTTATCTTCTTGGGGCATGTGGTTGGAGATGGGAAATTGAGAATTGATTTGAATAAGATATAATCCATCATGAATTGGCCAAATAATTAAAATTTGACCAAGAAAAGAAGATTTTTGGGTGTAGTTAAATATTTGATGAAGCTCATCAAGAACTTATCTTCCATATCCACACATTTTTATGTCATTACCATAGGTGGTAAGACTTTTAATTAGGGTAAGAAGAAACAAATTTAATTTAATTTGTTAAAGAATAAGATTATACATGATCTAATTTTAGTTTTTCCTAACTTGTATATGTCCTTTGAGGTATAAACATATTTTAGTCACTATGTTATGGGGGCTGTTATAATTCAAGGAGATAAGCTGGTATGCTACCATTTTGAGTTAATGGAGAAATTTTGACTTATTGTAAATATGATAAATAATTATATGATCTTGTTTAAATGGTTAATAAATATAATAACTATCTCATGGCTAATGAAAAATTATCCATATGGATCATCAACCTCTCTAATATTTGTAGGCTCAAACTAACTTCAACAAACTAGACACTATAATTGGATGGAAATTTTTCAATAATTTCATTTGGTTATTAAATAAAATAAAGGTGTGACAAAAAAATAGTTTATATATTGTTAAATCCTCCTGTGGTTTCAACCATGGGTAACATAACTATTATCGATACTTTTATGTATGAATATTATGTAGAGGGATATAAGCATGATGCAAAATTTAGGGAGATATTTATTTAAGAAAGAAAGTCCCAAGGTGAAGGTTTTGAGACCAAGGAGGATTATTATATTCAAGAAGGATTTATATAAAATTTGGATAATCTTTTTGTGCCCAAGGAGGAAAGAGTTTAGTAAATGAGGGAGGCACATAATTAAAAAATTATATGACATTTTGGAGTTACAAATACTTTTACACATTTGAAAAGGTATTTTTATTTGCCTCATATGTAAGTAAATGCTTCAAAGTTTAAAATATGATGTGTATTATGTATTATAAATAAACTTAGTAACTAAATGTTAGGTTTATATATCCCATTACCAGTTCTTTCTAGGCTATGGAAAAACATGGAAATTATTTCCATGGATTTTGTAGTCAAGATTTGTATGTCAAGGAAGGAGAATAACTATTTCTTTATGGTTGTGGACTAGTTTAGTAAGATGTGTATTCTTGTTCCTTTTAAGAAGACCCTCAAATGTAGCAAAACAACTAATTATTTTTTTAATGTATGGGTTCAATTTGATTTATACAGTTATATTATTTCATATCAAACCTCAAGGATTCTTGTGAATTTTTGGGCTACAATGTGGGAGAATATGGATACTAAGATGAAATGGTTTACTAATTTTCACCTAAAAATTGGTGGGAAAACTAAGGTTGTGAACAAAAAATTAGTATAAATTTTGAGAGGGTATAATAAGAAGAATCCTAAGCCTTGGGATGAAAATTTAGTGTATATTAAAATTTCATATAATAGGGTTGTGAATTATTCTATTATTAAAATCCTTTTGAAACTTGTTTAGACTATTTACCTCCATGTTATTTTGAGATAACCATATAAAGGTAATGATAAAGTAGATCCTTAGGTCCAAAAAGATGATAAATTCATTTATAATATTCAATTAATTCTCCTCTAAGTGCAAGTGATGTTGAAGGAGTCTCAAACTAAGTATAAATCAAGACATGATTAACATAGGAATGAACATAATTTCCTTGATGGTGATAAGGTATGGTTGTAATCGAGTAGAGAAAACATCCAAGGTAAATCTAATAAGATTAAGCCTCTTATGTATGGTCCATTTTATTTTTTTTTAAAAGTGGGAAAGAATGCTTTTATACTCTATTTTACTCATTATATGAATATCTATCCAATTGTCAATGTTAAGAACCTGCATCTTTTTTATCCTTCTATGCTAGAAAATAAAGATGAAGAGTTGTTTATATCTTACATTGAAGACATCACTTAATATATTCAATTGGAATTAGAGGAGGATTTTATTTTTTTATAATAAGGAAAGAAAATTGTGAAGAGGAGTTTAATAACATTGGTTGGTTGGGTTGAAGGGTTAGCTACTCGAAAAGGCCAAATTGTAGTCTAGAGAAGATGTGAGGAATAAATTTATTCAATTATAGGATTCCTAAATATTTTAGAGGAATTAAAAATGATAAATTTTGAAGGTATGATCCAAATATGGATCTTCATGTATACTAGATGTTTCCACTATGCCAAATTAAATACAACTCATGTTTTTAAGAATTATTTTATGAGCTAAAATATAATATGGTTGGAATAAAAAGTACCTTTTGAGTATATATTTTAGTTCCTTTAAATTTTTTTATGTAAGTAAAAAATCAACATGTGATTTTGAGATTGTATGTAAAAGTTATGGCCTTTGGAAATTAGAGGACTTTTTGCAAGACATAGTTTAGTACCACCTATAGAATTTAAAATACAACTATAGTATCGAGTGCCACATGAATTTGAATGGTTGAAAATGTTTCTCATTCTCTTTGGTATTTTGGTAAAATTTTTTGGTGGTCTGTGAGGCTAATATAGTATAAGTACAAGTCTTTTCAAGGAAGTAAATATAAAAAAATGCATTAATAAGTATGGAAGTTGGATTCACATTATTTATTACAAGTTTGAGTATTTTTTCTTGTTATCTCATTCTTTCTTAGTTTTATATGATTATTTAAATTACATATAAGTATATATAAGTGTATAATAAGTTCAAATCATCCTTATTTATAAGTTTTTGATATAGTGGTAGTGAAAATTTCATCAATAAAAGCCATGTTTGGTAGTACCTTGAACATTTATTACATTACATAGTGGAAGAGGAGTGCAATTGCCTCACCTACGAGATTTTTATCACATTAGGTTTCTAAATGATAACTACAATATTAATTTTATTTTTTTATCATTCATATGCTTCATGTTTATGTGAAATAGGTTGTACATTTCATTTTAGCACATGCTATCTCTATTTTGCCAAGGTTATTATCCTAAAACAACCAATATTTAAAGATAGGAATAATAAAATCCATGTTGATGAGACTTAGAGTGGATTCTCAACCTATTTTATATATCACATCTATATTTAAAAAATATTTCAAATCTAATAATTATACTAAACATGAATATAACTTTAATTGATTTTGAATTTACCTTTAAAGGATTTTCTTTATGCCCTCATCACACACTGCCTCATATTCTCAATAAATATGATATGTGGTGGCCTAAAAAATAATGAATTTTAATTTAAATATTATGAAGGAAGTTTCATGCAAGAGAATATATAATTAGTGAATTGGCATACTAAACAATTGAATGTTCATCCCAAGTTTCACCAACACAAATAATTTTACATTAGAAATATATATAAATTAAAAAACTACCTAGATATACATGGATATTATGCCTAAAACCTTGCCGATCACTAGGTATAAATAATGGAAATATCTAAAGGTGGAAATGTAGGAGTCTTGGGTTTTTAAAACTAGACCAACTTCTATGTAGAGTAAAAATTCAAGATCAAGAGTTAGAATGTTCATATATAGTTTATTACATTAAAGACATGAGATCATTGACTATGGATGTAATTAAATTAAAAAAAAAATTATGCACAAATTTTGATGTTTAATAATGTTCCACTCTAAGGATTGAATTTTTAAAGGTGTCAATAACCTAGAAAAACTTGTCCAAATCAAAGTGATTTATATAAAATTTATTGGGTATCATTCTAAGTGAAGGATGATTGTAGAAAAAAATTCTCTAAAGAAGGATGATTTTGATATAATAATGCATATTTTTAATCATATGAAGAAGGCATATCTTGAGGTGAATCCAAATGCAAATTTTTTTAGATATAATTTATAATATATTTTGTTGTTCTTGGGCATGGTTTATTTTTTTTATATCATAGATTTTGAATTCCATACAAATGTTGTTTGGTTTCATATGTTTTGAGACTTTATAATATGTTGTTTGGTTTATTATATTATGATATTTTATACTATGTTATCTATTTTTATAGATACCCTATTGAATAATTAAAATTTATATTGAATGCACACTTTATGCAAGGCTAAAATTTACTATAGGGTGTAGATTTTAATTTTTTTCTTGTTATATGTAATTATTATTTGAAAAACATAATATAAAATAAGACAAAATTTTTGTTTCTAATAAATATATAATTTTATCTTGTTATTATTCTTCAATGAATATGATAAATTTATTAATATATCTCTAATTTATAATATAATTGATTCTTGAAAGATATACGTTGATTTCATAATAACCTTCCATATGTTTTAATCAAATTTTGATATCTTAATTATTTTCATACCTATGGGTGATTTTTTATTATTACGTTAATTATCTTATTCCTTAAATAACATGCATAATTTGATAATATAATGTTAAAATGCTTATCTCCATAATGGTTTATATATTTATAACATTTTTTAGAAAAAATTGAGTAAATTAGATTTGTTAGAATTATCCTCCTAAAAAATATTGAATAATTAAAAAATGGTAACACTCTAAAATTTTTAATTTTAAATTTAAATGAACTTAAATGATCCAACCATATTAAAATTTACATTTGAGGTGTATAATTCTAGGACTGGCCTAAAATAAAATTTATATGGACTCTAACTAAGATCCTTAGATAAAAGGGAACCAATTATTGTAAAATAATAAAAGGCTTGTACTCCTTAAATTTAGGGCCATTTTTATGGCCTCTAATGACTATAAAGACTCAATGGCTTTCGTATCTCACCCAGCCATGACTTTCATTATCTCCACCATTTATAATTATGCCTAGAGGGTAAAATAATACTACAAGTGCATTTAAGGATAATAATTTTTTATCATCCTAAATAATTTCATTTTTCCACTCCCTCAAGTAGCATAAGGAATAGAGTTTAACTTCAAGGTTTGGGTTTTAGGAGGTATCTACGTTCGATCAAGGATACCATAAACTAAGACCTAGGTTGGTATATTTTTGTTAATCCAATTAAAAACTAAGTAGAATTTATACTTCCCTTATTCATGTTATCTCCATAGGAAAGTTGATGAAACACAAACAAAAAGAATCACCTTATATTAGGGTCATACAATCCATGATGCTAAAAAAATGTATGAATTTAGTTGTAAGCCTACAAACAAGACACATAATCCTACCACTAGACACATATAACCTAGTCTAGTTGTATACATGGTAAATAAGAACAAAAATAAAAGTTGGTGAAATAATTGCATGTAGACCTACTTGATAGGAATAAAATATTTGGGTGGGTAAAGAACCTCATAAGGGATATACCTATATATTAGGGTTGAAAATTTGTATAATGATTTTATAGATACATAATATGACATTTATGGAAGCTCTTAGCTTAGCATTGAGGTCAAGAGAAGACATATCTAGGGATTCTAGGTTATATAAGGGGAGGTGGGGAATCTTAAGGTAGCATGATAAAAATAATCATTTAGAGGAGGTGGAGACTATACATATATCTAAAGATAATAATTCTCGTAACCTTGAGTGATTTCATTGAAATTTGAGATGCCTCCATTATTATTGTGTAAAGAGAGATCCAAGTTTCAGGAATAGAATATAAGATCTAAGAGATCCATTTTAATAGTTGATAAAAATTTAATATATTATAACCCATAATTTAGTTAATAAAAATAATAATTTATATTAATCCACTTTTTAATAGTGGTGTGAGAGTGCTAAGTTATGTGGCAAAGGATTTCACTGACTAGGATCCATGACCACAAATTCATCATGCATGAATGAATAAAATATGTAAGAGGAATTAACACATAATTTTTTTGGAAGGAGATAAAATAAATAATAATTAAGGTGAGAGTAAAATTGGAGAAATGGTAGGGAAAAAATAAGAATGCATAGAAAATAAAGGAGATGGGAGAAAGTCTCAAGAAGGCTTAGTTGTGTGATGAAGTTTTTCAAGTAGCATGCATGAAAAAATTGAAAAATTGGATGGGGCATGTATTATTTTGTGCAAATTAGTGTATAAAAATAAATGATGTTAAAGTTATGGAAGCATGCTTGTAGGATTAAATGCACAAGTAAATTTGTATGGGGAAGGTGTGCATGACCTAGGAACAAATAAAGAGAAAATAGATGAAAATGATGATAATTGCACTGTTAGAAGATGATGATAAACATAAGAAAATAAATTGGGTAGGTGAATAATTTAAATTAAAATAAGGATAAGACAAATAAAAAATACATTAAAATAGTCATTTTTAATTCAAGTATTGAGAAGAACTAATGTGAGAGAAGGATGAGCAAGAAAAATGAAAGAAAGAGAGAGAATTTACAAAATTAACTATTAGAGAGATTTTAAAAAAATCTTGGGAATAATGGTCACATGTGAAGTCATTGTGGATTTCAATCAATATTGTGTAAATGGGTTGTGAAAAAGGAATGCAAGTACTGGTGAGTTGAATAGTCCAGGGGATAAAAGGGTTTCAATTAAAAAAGGATTTAACATTCCATAGGGAGTCAATGGAGAAGGATTGAGGACCTATGATGGAAATAAGTAGGAGAGTAAAGGAATAAGTTAATGTTGAATAAGAAGTAGCCACATTAATTAGGAAAGAATAGTTGATTTAGGAGATGACCTTAGAAAGTTATGGAGAGATAGTATAGCGAGAGGTAGAGAGAACTAAACATGAAACAACACAATAAATTACAAACAACATGAATAATATATTTTACAAAACACTAATTTCGTTTTAGGAAGGCTTAATAGAGGATTAAAATATAATTAATTATTGAAGGAGTGCATAATTGAGGATTTCAACTGTATAAAAAATAAGTATCATGAAGTATTAGAGGAATATTTGAGGGAAAAGTAAAGGAAAAAATGTACCTAAATTCTTGGTGTTTATAAGGTTTTTTGACATTAGAGAGATAACATACTTTAGACAAATAAATAGTTAAGTTTTTGTTAATATTCAAACCCATGAAGGAAGTATTTATATCATGGGATGAACATTTAATATTTATACTAATCAAACTAGTAATTTCACAATCTAAAATAATGGAGGAACAAACATGCATAGAGTGATGAAAAATATTAATGGGAATATAATGGTAGCATGTATACTAGGATTGAAGAGAGGGATCATAGTAATGGTAGTGAATAATATGTCTTAAAAGTCGATGAAATTCATTACATGATTTAGTAGTTCAATAATAATGTCCATATGTAATTGGAAAAAAAAGACTAAAGAGGTTACATACTTGGATAGTGAAGTAGCTTCAAATATGACCATGTATAATTATTCAAAATAAATTACTAAGGATGTGTTGATTGTAGTTGAAGAAGTGCATGGAAAAGGGGATTATTTTACATGCATCATGATTTTGATTTTTACATTGACTGAATAAAATAGAGTTCTATAAGGAAATATTGAGTTTGTTCAAATTTTGGGATCAGGATCCCACATGATGAAATATAAATAATATGTGTGGGAATAAAATGAATAAACCCTATAATATGAGGATGAAGATATAGTACATGAGTGAATAAATGAATAATTACATGATGCATATATAATACCACCATAAATTTTATAATCATATCATGATTTTACAAGATTTTGTGCAATTTAACACTATACCTTGGTTATTTTGATTGTTTTAGAAGGAAATTGTAAGATTTTTGAAAAACCAACACATGGTAAACATGAAGTATCAAAATAAAATTTTTAACATAGTGGTTGATATACCAGGGGTAGAGGTGGACATTTTAGTGATCGATGCACTGATAAATTCTATGAGGAGTGATTATAAACCTTTAAGAAAGATTATGGAATTGTAGGACGAGGAATTGGATAGTGTGAGCCTAGAAAACCAAACCTAAATTTTTTATGAAGGCAAATTTTATTTTAATATTTGTCATGTGTTAATACTATCAAAAAAGAAGGGTAAAACACATATAATGAAATAAACAAAATCTAGGCTAGTAGAAAGACTAGTAGTAATTTATGAAGTTTTTGCATGAATAAAGGATAAATAACTAAGAAATAAGAATAACAATATAACACAAACACACTATGATGTGTAAAATAAAAATACATTTAAATAAATAGAGGAGAGTTCATCATCTTTGTATGAAATGCCTAAGAATAAACCTTAAGTTTATGCATGAGAAATAAATTTTAAGAATAAATTTATTTAGGACATTAAGACTGCTTGTAAAAAATCCAAGTCATATTCCAAGTGAAGCCTAAGTGGATATCCTTTAAAAATATAAAATTAAGTGGAGATTAATTATCAATAAAATAGACAAGGAATTTTTACATGTAGTCAATAAGGAAGATTCAAACTAAATATAAAACATGAAATTATCATTGCTAGTATGAATCCATAAGCACCTAGTGGAACAAGTCTATTTTTTCAATAAAATACATGCTAAAAACACTAGTAGTTTTTAGAGGCAATAAGGAAAATTAATTGATGTGAAATTAAAATATAATCAAACAACATAAAAATATGCAATTAATGATAATACATTATGTGCTATGGTGGAAATTCAATAAACAATAGAATAATGTAGTACCAAGATAGTGAAGGAGGCTTAAATGGAAAGTATGGAGGAATAATCCAACATAAATTAAGTGGGTAAAAATTATGATGCTACATAAAATTAGGAATATAATACCACATGAAATCAATAAGGAGAGGAATAACTACTACAAAAATAAGAAAAAGATAGAAAAATAATGCAAGAATCAAAAATTATGTTAGAGAGAGGATAAACACATTATATGATGGAAAAACATCCTAAAACTAAGTCATCATCTTTAAGGAGGTCATTTATGATGATAATAAATGAGAATGTAACAAAAATTGTGAGAATGTTTGAATATTTTTTTAATAGTCATATATAAGAGCTAGAGGTTATGATTCCAATGAGATGCTAGTTCCATTGATGGAACCAAATTCATATTCTAGTGAATATGATGAGGGTGAAGTCAATAAATTGGATATGAGAAGGATAAATATTTATAAAACTAGGATATAATTATTGAAATAGCCAGAATAAATTACAAATCATAATCCAATGATTGATTAAGAAGTGGAGGATATAAGTAAAGACCTTTACAAGGAGAGAAAAAATTAAGAACTACATATATCAAGTGAAAAGGTCGATGGAGCAGGTTAAGAAAGAGAGGATGAAAGTATAGAATGTACATATGTTAGTGAGAAAAATCCAATAGAAAATTTGAGCATGGAGATTAATACCTATTACATGCATCTTAGGTGGAAGATAAACCTACTGATGGCGATCTCCAAGAAGAGAGGTTAAGGGCAATAGAATTAGAGTTTGAGTATTATGTGGAAGAATTGAAAAATATGATAATAATATTCACATAAAGGTGAGGTAGGTTAGGCAAATGTTTGAAAGGCTAAAAAATTCATATGATTATGTGAGCACTCAAAATAAATAAGATGAGGTAACACACAAAAACTTAATGTTGCATGTGTATGAAAAAAATAAAAATTTGAAAGGGAGAATTTTTAAAATAAGAATATGAGTTTAAGACAAAAATCAATAAAAAAGAGATATATTGGATGTGTTATTTGAGTATTTTAAGAGGAAGGAAATGGATGAGGAATTAATGGTGTATTAGTTTCACATGAAACTTAAGTAGAAAGGCCTTGTTAACAACTTGTGAAGAGAAGTTGCACAAGGATAAAGTGATTAAAACATTAGTTGAGGATGTGAAAGAGATTTTACCATGACTATTGCTAGTAATTGAGTGATGGGATATAATGGATAAAGAGTAAAACATAAGGTAATCAAAGTCGTGACTACATAAGAAGGAAAAAATTATATACCAAAATCAAGTACAAACATGTCTAATGAAAAATAAGAAACTTAGTGTGGTGTAATTTTGACCCAAGATATATGCATAAGATGATCATAAAATACAATATAAGTTTGACGATGCATGTGTGAGACACACAAAATCATACATGACACTTACAATGTTATGGACAAATAGAATGGAAAGGGATGATGATAATGTGTGGCTTACAGAAACACAAAATATAATACCTATGTGTAGTTTGGAAATAAACAAAAATGTAAGATAAACATAAAGGTGGAAATAAAAATAATAAGAAACATAGACGATGAGGAACAAAAATATGTAATGCATATAGGAAAGGAAAATACAAATGGTCAGTGATCAATCTAGATTGATAAGAATACATTGATTTATAATAATAATATGATAGAGATGGATAGGTGGAAGCTTAGTTCGCTACAATTGGAAAAGAATGAGAAAGTGTTTTTGAATATTTAATAACTAGTAAACAATGAAGGTTCTAATAATGATATAAATATACCCCTTGCCATATCATTTTTTAGAATTGGAATTTATGGATGTTTTGTGAATTTATAAATTAGAAGGGTTACATATATACAGAGGCAAAGTTTGATCTTTTAGATAAGGATGAGAGATAGGGTTTTAAGGATCTATGAGATATATCATTTAGTAAATTATATGAATGAAAATAATCCTTAGTTGGTGATAATTATAATTTTATAAAATGGTATGATTTATAATGTTTTATGAGTGAGAATAAATATGGATTTTTGGATAACAAGTATGAATTGTTATGTACTATTTTTCAATATACTTAGTTTTTCTATTTTTTATATTTTTATGTGATGATACACATACAAATGCATGTGTATTTATATTATATTCTCATAATAAGGTTATTATAAAGCTATTTATATACCTTAAATGATTTTTTAATTATTTGAATTACATAATATACTAGTGCTATGAATAATATTTTTTTTGGGATCAATTCTTAGCTTTTGACCAGAGCCTTAACCAGTTTTGGGACACAACAGGAGGTCCAATCTCCCCTTAAAATGAAAACCAAAATTAAAATTATACCTTTAACCTAGATATTTTCTTTAATAAGTGAGGATCTAAAGAAAACTAATGATTATATATTAGAAACATAAACTCTTAAACAAACCTTCTAGTAGGAACAAGAACATCAATCAAAACAAGATCACACTACTAGTCCACCCAACATATCATCCTTTTGTTGATTGTATAAATATACCTCTAATAGATAATAATGATTCCATCATCCATTGCATGCAACCGAGTATAGAATTATGAGCATTGAGATAAAGTCTTTCTACTTTTGTTTTCTACCTCTCTTCCCTTTTTGGCTATAGTTAGGAGTCTTCAAATCTCTAAAACTCTGAGTAATAGAAAAAACTGCCTTGCTTACCATCTCTTTTTCTTCTTCCTCCCCTTCCTCTTCTTCTACTTCCAAAACTCCTTATCTTAAGGGATTTAAAATATAGGAAATATTTTGTCCAATCCCTCTATCTTAGGTTCCAAAACCTTATCTTCTTTTCCCAACTTAGAAGATGAAGGCTAACCTAAAACCAAATTAATCAACTCCTCTACTATGTTCAAAATTGCACTCTTATGAGAGTTTATCTGAACTTCCCAAGGGGATACTATAGTGTAAGAGGGGACTTCAACTGAAACAAAATTGGAAGAAGAAACCAAGTTATAAACTAGATCATGATTTGGACATCCAACCTTCCTAACCCATTTCTAAACAAATGTTGAATGAGACCTTTTAAAACCCTTCTCAAGACAAGAAGCAATATTATGATCAAATTTGTTGCAATTTAAGCATATAAATGGTAGGAATTCATAAATAAAAAATTTAGACCAAAATCCATGGGAGGAAGTGATTCTAACCAAATGATACAAGGGTTTGGAAAGGTCAACCATTATGTAGGCTCTAACATAATTCAGGTTAGATTTAATATTATCATCCATTTTTATAAAATTTCCTAATTTACTAACCAACTATTGAAAAAGACTAGGATCTTAAAGATATAAGGTAAGATTATAAAATCTTACGCATACCGGTGTTTGATTGATAACTATAGAAATATGATCAAATAAAAGAGCCCATAGACAAAAAAACACCCCTTGTTTTACAAAAACCAGGGACCCTGAGTTTATATAAAATCTATCTCTTTTAAAGAAAGAAACTAAAGCCAAAAAAAGCCATCTAAAATCATGGAAATTGAAGTGGATTTAAGTGAAGGCCATGAACCTGACACCCAATTTTGAAGATATTCCCAATACGGTTGTTTCCCAACACATCTACATATCAAAGATCTATTTCCCCTTTCCACCCCCACCATAATTTTTTTTGAATATGCAATGTCCAAAATAGGAGTAAAATCAGAAAAAATTAAAGGAATATCACCAAAGAAATCCATATATAAAACTTTAGTTTTAGATTCTGATTATGAATGCCCCTTTAAACCCTCTTCACCATATATTTCCTTATCTGAGGGCTTGTTTGAGGGAGTCTAACTTCTAGGCACTAGAGTTGGATCTGAAACTAGAAAAGCTTTAAGGATAGCTTATTAACAAAAATAACCACATGAATGAAAAGGATTAGGAATATTAATGTAGTTTAAAAGAACTATATCTTTCTCAAAAACCCTATCCACTCCTTCTCCTTTAGAATCTCTATCTGCTCTCTCCTCAAAACTAGGATCCTCTTTGGATAACCCAAAATGTTAGTGTAAGATTTATTTTCCTTGCATTTTATTGTATTTTCCTACTCAGATATTCCATGTCATTTAGATTTATTGCATTTTTGGATAGCCTTTCTTAGGTGTGTAGTCATAGGAGTTAATTTGACCTATCATATGTCATAATAGTTATCTTATGCCTCATTCATTATGGGATTTACTCTATTGACCGACTATTCTTAGACTAGGGAGTTACACTCTATTTTGAGGCATCTTTGACTACCTTTCATGGAAGATTTACATCCACTCCTATTTTTACTTGTATTTCATTTATATTATCTAATTTTGAATGTATTGAGTTACATCTTAATTTTATTGTGTGAAAATTAGTCTTTGTGTTTTCATAATTTAGAGTTGTTCATGTTTGCTAAGATTTGGCCTTCATGAAAATCATGTCTCACACCAACTCCTTTTACTTCCATGAACCAATAGATCTGTGGCATCCCTAATATGGTATCATATCTATGTGGTATCACTAAGTGTTTGGCTTATTATTGCAATTAATTTTGAATTTGATATTTTTTTCTTTTACAATAAGTTTAATATCTTTTTTTTAATGTTGAGATCCTAGTTTGGGGTCCTTTATAAAGGAATTTAAAATCTACATAGGAATCTAAATTCTATTTATACTAAGTTTTATTTTGAAATCTTCCAAATATAAGTTGCATTTTTAGGACAACATTGAATTTTTCGCTACTTTGGTGTTGGTTTCTGACAAAGACATAACTGTGTATGAAAGTGGCATGGGAATCCGACCTTGGTAGCATTATTTATTTCAGTTTGGTGCTTTTCTAATCTATTTTTTTATTCTTCTAAACAAAAGGCATCATCTATTTTGATTACTACATTGAATTATCAGATTTGAGTTTTTTTGCTAGAGAAAATCAAGCATTATATTATCAGATTTGGAAAAGAATCTTATGAGATACGTTGGAATTCCAAGATCCTCCATGGGCATTAGTTTATAAGTTGAAAAGACACCTTGGTGTCCTTTTTACACCAAAAATGTGTGTATTTTATGAATGCTACACTATAAATTTGGATTTTCCACCTTGGCATCTCATGTTTTCCTCCTTGGTGGGCCCCACACTCAGCCTCCTTCTCACATTAGTATCTTAGTCTCTAATATTTTATGCCCTTAATGACCTTAGTATTTTTTTATTACATCATTTACAATGTTCAAAAATCAAGTCATTTGAATTTTTTTAAAAAGAGAGCATTTTTTTTAGTCTTTTAAAATGTGTATCTCTATTTGACGAAGACAAAGTTGAGGCCTAGATTGGTAGGAGGTTGAATCCCATTCAAAATACCAAACTAATTTATTCTATACTTCAAAATGGTTTCAAAAAGTGGTTTGAAGGCACATTTCACCTCATTCAAGGGTAATTTTTTAATCATTTAGTGCAATTTTGATTAAAAATGGGCTATTGATGGGAATTTGTTTCATTAATATCTTGTAAATGGGAGCTCAAAATTGAGCACCATATTTTTTAAAGTGTTTATTTTTCAATTTCTTAAATATCTAACCCATTTTCATTGTAAAATGTACTAAATTATAAAATGCCAAAAAAAAAATTTTTTTTTTGGGGGGGGGGGAATACGTGACATAGTTTTAGGGGGGGTTGCACTATGGTTGTGTTTCTATTCTACAAATTCTCTCCTTTTCCACATTTAATTTTTGTAACAAAAAACACATTAATATTAAAATTATATAATGGATTTTATCACTATTAATTCACTCACACCCTTCAACTACTAGCAATGGAAAAGTAAGATTACAATGGTTCTTAGGAGTAAAGGGTTGCTTCACATAACTATGGGGGTAAAAATTGAGCCCATGGCTGAGGTAGACAAGATAAAATGTCTTAATAAATGTGATGAAACCTTTGGAATGTTATGTCTTTCAGTGTCATCAAAACTCCTAATCCATAGAGAGTCGACCACATATCCTAAAGAAATATGGGACACCTTAGAAAACTTGATCTATATGGGAACCCTCAAGTCTTCTAAACCTTTAACCCTTATTACTGAGAATGGGAAACAAAAAGCCTCTAGTAGTAAGTATAAGAAATAGAAGAGTAAGGATATAGAGAAGAAAGAATAGAAAACCACTAAAAAAACTAGCAATAAAACCTCCTCCTCCAAAGGAAAACCTAATAAAGAGAAGGTTAAGTTATCCTATTGTAAGAGGAATGGGCACAATGAGCACAAGTGCACGAAGAAATAGATAGACCACCTTACATGTCTCTTGGAGAAGAATAATATAGGGGTCCCTAAGTCTTTCAAATAGTCTTCATTAGTCAAATAATCCTCTAAGGCAAAGGAAAAAGGGAAAGAGAGACCTAAGGTAAAATCTTTAGTTATAATGGCTTCCACATCTACTTCATCCTAAGTTATAGACTGGTGCTTCACACTATATGGGTTTGTCAGAGGTTGAGTTTCTTGACTTAGAGTCATGTAGCATGTCCTCTATCACTTTATGTGATGACACTCTAGTAAAAATTGTAGGGAGAGGGTTTATTGAAGTTGAAGGTGGAACATTCACAAATGTTCTAAGTGCACCTTCACTATCATCTAATCTCCTTTTAGTCTATCAAATTACCCACATAGGACATGACATGAGAGTCGAGTTCACATTAGATTCCATTAAGATCAAAGAGCTACATAGTGACATTATAGTTGCATTAGGGAGGGTGAATCACCATTTCAGGCTATACACCTCCCATTTTACTCTAGATGTTTCTCCTACCACATTTCTTACCCATTTAGATGGAGTTAACAAGATATGGCATAAATGGTTTGGCAATCTTAACTACCACTATCTTGAGAAACTAAGTTATTAGGACATGGTTACTATCTTTCCTAGAGATAAATTCTCTAGTGGACTTTGTGAGGGTTGTGCCCTTGGAAAACATATTAAAGAGAAATTTGATAAAAGGAAAGATAGGAGAGCTTTAGTACCTCTTGAGTTGATTCAAAGTGATGTCATAGGGTAGTTTCCTTATCCTTATTTTACTAGGGCAAGATATGTCCTCACCTTTATTGATGAATTTTTTAGATACACATGGGTCTACTTTCTTAGATAAAATTATAATTTTTTTGATAATTTGTGAGACTTTAAGGCTCTTGCTAAGAAGTAATCTAGAAAGTACATCAAAATCCTTTGGATAGACAATGGAGGGGAGTATATCAACCATAGATTTGAGTAATTTTGTACCATAGAGGGCATTGATATTAAAAAATAAGTACCATAAACTCCTTAGAAAAATGGTATAGTAGAATGAAAGAATCAATCAGTAAAGGAGATGGAAAATTCTATGATTTAATCTAGATCATTGGCTCTACAATTCTAGGTAGAGGCCATCAATTATGCATGCTACATTTAGAACTGGGTTCCTCACAAAGATTTAGAGGGAATCACTCCTTTTGAATCTTGGAATAATAAGAAATTGGAGGTGCAAAATTTTAGGGTAGTTAGATCACTGGTGATGGCATGGATTCCCAAAAATAAATGTAAGGTTATGGAGGCTCAGTCCAAACCTTAAATCTTTGTTGGGTATCCAAATAGGGTCAAGGGTTATAATATTGTCCACCATATGACTCATCAATTTTTCATAAAGATAAGTGTTAGGTTTTAGGAAAGTCCCACTAACTCTTTACTAGACACTTCTCCTTCTATATCAATTTTTCTCAGTTTGGATGAGCAATTTGAGGACTCAAATAATTTACAATAGGTTATTGAGGTAGATTCTTATTCTTTTAAAAATGAGTTTGATAGTGAGTAGAGTGATGGGGAGTCATCCTTATTCACTTCTATGCATGCATTAGAGGATGAGGATTCAACACGTGACTCACCCATTTTAGGCCCTCTTTGGGCTAGGTAGACACTTCAAAGTATAGGCACTTGGATAAGGGATCTCGATGTTGATAGACATACTCAAGCAAACTTTTAGAGTGGACCACATGACTTATTTTCTTCCATAACTAATTTTTAGCCTTTTAGAGAGGCATCAGGCATACCTAAGTGGGATAGAGCAATAGATGAGGAATATGATTCCTTAATTAGCAATCACACTTGGGATTTGACTTCACTTCCTAAGGGAAGGAAGATGGTTCGATGTCATTGGATATATTGGACCAAATTTGTAGCATATGGGTTGGTCGATAAGTGTAAGGTGTGATTTGTCACCAAGGGTTTTTCATAGGTAGCTGACATTGACTACTTAAAGACCTTTGCACCCATTACAAAGATGACTTCAATCTGACTCACACTAGCTTTAGCCACATCATATGGTTGAGATGTACATCAGATGGATGCGAAGAGTGACTTTCTTCATGGAGACCTTAAGGAAGAGATCTAAATGGAGAAGCCACCTTGGTTTGTTTAGGATTCCTCCTTAAATTTTATACTTAATAAATCTATCTATGGCCTCAAACAGGCCCCTCAAACTTTGTACACCAAGATGGATTCCTTCCAGCTTACTTCATGTTTCACTAGGTTTATTCATACCCCAATGTATAATCTTGTGGTAGGATGATTCTTTATTGATATTGGTCCTTTATGTTGATGATCTTTTGATCACTAGGAGTTCTTCATCATCTATTATAGTGGTGAAGATAGATCTATAGGATATATTTGACATGATAGACTTGGGTCTTTTGCATTACTTCCTTATCATTAAGATTTCACAATCCAATTCAGGGATTTTACTTGTATATCCCAAGTATGATCTCAATCTTTTGGCTCAACTTTACATGACTAATTACATGCTATTATTGACTCCCTTTCTATTAGGAGTCAAACTTGAGGCTAACTATTTTACACTTTTGGTTGATGCCACTTGATATTGATAAATTATTGGTAGCCTCATTTATCTAACTCATACTAGGGTTGACATTTCATATGAAGTTGGGATTGTTTCACAATTCATGAAAGAGCCCCATGAGTTACACTAGAAAGTAGTTAAGAGGATCTTGCACTACATTCAAGGCTCTTATAGATTTAGAATTCAGTATAGATTTGGCACAGAGGCTATCTTGGTTGGATTTTTAGATTTAGATTGGGCTCTTGATACTTAAAATCACAAGTCCACTTTAGGTTAAAGTTTTTATTTGGGTTCTAGCCCTAACAGTTAGTCTAGCAAGAAGCAAAATGTTATTTCTATATCATCCATATAGACAAAGTATAAGGGAGAAATTAATTTAGCTATTAAGGCTATTTGGCTTCAAGGGATTCTATCTAAATTTGGAATTCCTATCAGACAACCCACCATCATCTATTGTGACAACTAGAGTACTATATAGATATGCAAGAATCTAGTTTAGCACCAGTAGAAAAAAACACTTTGAGATTCACATGTATTTTATTTAAGAGCTTATTCATGGCCACATCATCAAATTGATATTTTTCTAGTCTTTAGAGTAGGTTGCTAATATCTTCACCAAACCTTTCATTGAGAACAAGTTCATTCATCTACGATCTCTTCTTAGGGTGTGGTCCACTTTATCAGCTTCATCATCTTTAGTGGGGCCTCCTAGCCTCTTCACTTTTTCTTTTCTCTCTTTTTAGGGGAGTTTTTTCCCACTGAGTTTTCTATTCTCTATATAAGAGGGATTGCATTGTACATGGGTACCTGATCTGGTCTAGTTGTTGGGACCTATTTTTGTATCATCACCCACCTAAGCTACACTTATGGGGGGTGTTAGTGTAGGATTTATTTTCCTTGCATTTTATTGTATTTTACTACACATATATTCCATGTCATTTGGATTTCCTACATTTGTGAATAGTCTTGCTTAGGTTTGCAATCATAGGAGTTAATCTTACCTATCATATGTCATAGCAATTATCTTATGCCTCATTCATTGTGGGAGTTACCCTATTATCAGGTTACTCTTAGACCAGGGAGTTACACTTTATTTTGAGGCATCCTTGACCACATTTTATGGAGGAGTTACATCCACTCCTATTTATACTTGTATTTCCTTTAGATTATCTAATTTTGAATGTATTGAGTTAGAGATTAATTTTGTTGTGTGAAAATTAGTCTTTTTATTTTCATAATTTGTAGTTGTTCGTGATTGCTTAGATTTGGCCTTCATGTAAATCATGTCTCACATCAAATCTAGTGCACTTTCAAGAACTAGTAGATCCATGGCATCCCCAATACAAAAAAGGTGCTTTATTGGTTTAGACATAGTGGATCTTCTTGGGGATTAATACGTAAGTAATACTTTTCTTTAAAATAAGAGAAATGGTTAGAATCAAGAGCAAATCATCATCCCTAGCCTTGAATGAGCCTTATAGGAGACCTACACTCTAATTTAATATCCCTAAACCTAGCTTCATCTTTGTCCTTGCCTTCAACAAAGCCACTCCCATTTCCTACCTCCCATGAAGACTGCATGTGATTCTTCTACTTACAACCCTCCTTAGCTATATCAAACTCCTCTGACACTACCATTGCCATAACCTTCCCCTTAAAAAACCCTCATTCCTATCTACTTCCACTATTATGCTATGTCATGCCCTTCACCACCATCGCATAAGTCACCATTTCGATAGATATATTAATAATTCTCAATTGTTGGAATTTAGTGCTATGAATATTCTTATCTATTTTTCCATGTCTAAATTACATAGGACCTTGGTAAGGATGTGAAAACCATAATAAATTTTAATTTAAACTCTATTAAACTGAATAAATGGTTATTTATAATGAATAAATCACACATTCTTGATGAAATGAATCTTAAAATATATTTAATACCATAAAATACTATATTTTTACTAATATAAATCACAATTAAATTTTCCCTTACATCACCTTTACATTTCCTTAAATTTTACAAAAAATATTATTTTAAAAGTTAAATTTCATCCCTAAATTTAGATTTAAAGTGGAGTAGGTTTATTAAGGCCATACCTGATTCCAAATTTATATTACATAAATATAAATTCAACCTTAAGATACCCTAAATTTAAAAGAAGTGTCATGCCAACATCACCTGATAATGCCCCCTTGAGTGACATTATTAGGTAATGTGTGGTAGAATATTTGGTTAATTTAGGGCGATGTAGGAAAAGTCACTACTCAATTTTTTTTAAAAATTTATATTGAATATATCCATCTTTAATTTGACATTAATTCTTTCACTAGATCTAACTTTAAATTTGACACTAGGTCTGACTTTAAGTGCAAGACTAGGTCTAACATTAAGCTCAAAACTAGGTGCAACTTTAAGTATGACACTTGGTTTGACTTTAAGTGTGATACTAGGTTTTATTTTAAGTGTGACACTATCTTTTAATTTAAGGTGACCTTTAATGTGACACTAATCATGGCTTTAAGTTTAAATTTTAAATGCAACACTATTTCCAAATTTAATTTTGACATTGGGTTGACTTAATTTATGAATTAATTTTGGATTTAATATTATTCATTATATTAAAAAATAATTTTTTTATATAATTAAAACTATTTAATATTTTTTTTATAGATAACAACTTTTGACCAGAGCTTCCATCAGTTATGGGACATAACAAGGGACCTAATCCCTAAAATATAGAGGCACCAATCAATAAAGGTCAAAAAAACAAAACTAAAGAACACAACATAAATATTCAGGGATAAAAATAGTGAAAGTTATCAAAGAAATAACCCCACAGAGCTAGAAGAGCTACACACTACATAATCAAACCAAGGACACTATCCAGAGAAAATTACTACTACACAACCTAGCCTACCCCCTACCTAAAGATTCATCCTCGATCTATTAGAGTTCGCATTCCTCTATTAGACAAAAAGGCTTCCATATTCCACTGGGTGCCACCATCAATGGAGTTCATAGCATCTAATTTCAGCGTTTCTACTTTATATTTCCTTCCTCTTTTACCTTTCTTTCAAAACTATTTAATATTATTAATTATATAATTATAATTATTTGATTTTAATGTTAATATTAATTGTAACTAAACATGAATATAATTTAATTATGACTATTTAAGTAAAAAAATTGAATGAAAACATAAATTAAACATCTAAATAAATAATAATAATATTTAAACACAATAATAAAATAAAATGATAATAAAGTAAAATTCATAATAATATGATAAAAAAATATTCAAAAATCTATAATGTCATGATAGACCCTAGAATTAGGGTCATCATCCTCAACTAAATTATCCCACCCCTAATTCTAACCCTGAGTTCTAGAATCACTCTCACTCACACCTACCTGACTATCCCTAGTGTGAACAGCCCCACTACCTAAAGTTGTTTGGGGATGAGAAGCATCACATATATGAGAAGAATCCTAGTAGTCATGATCATCTGATTCATTTTAAAAGTGTTACTCCACTTATAATATAGGACATTTTTACACTTTGCCTACATAAAACCTAATG
>JARHVA010001402.1:0-147500 GCA_037957365.1 Torreya grandis | reverse complement strand
AGGTTTTCATTTTATTTTTTAGCATTTGAATGTTTTTGAATTTTTGATTTACTTAATTTTTTTATATTTTTTAGATATTTTAAAGTTGAAAAGTATTAAATAATGATTACATAGTGTGAGTATCACATGTTGTGAATAAAAGTTTCTAGATGTAGGCATATCATAATATGATAAGATATCACGTTATGTATAATAACTATCATGATCAATGTTCATACAATATTATGTATGATGGGTAATTCTCGAAGGCCTATGACTCTGTTGGGTCCACTATATAGTATGAGAATGTCTCATTATTTATGTTCACTATGGAATACACTAAAATATATGTGATACTAACTAAGTATTATAATAGGATATGATGACCTCTATGAGCCTTAAATAACACTATGATATGATGGGTTTTGAATAGATGGTTGTCTAGTAGATTCAAATACCCTCCTTTAAATTAGGTGTATAAAAAGATCTTACATATGTGTAACCACTAGCTCTATATATTGTTCATGTATGTGTGTATCAACCAATTATAATCATGGGGGGTGAGTAAGAGATAAAACTAGTTGTAGAGGGTACTCATATTATACACCTATAACTATGTATACCCTTTTTTACTTTATGTACTTGAGAATTGATTCACTATAAATGATACTACATGAAGATTTTTAATCTAATGGAATCCTAAAATTTTCAAATACCCCCTCCAAGGGAGGAAGAGTGATAAGTATGAAATCAATTAGATTATACAATAGCATATGAGGAGGTGATGGTGATCTAAAAAAATTCCTCTCCAGTGGAGCTAACAATTGAATCAATTTATATAAGGTTATGATACTAAATTAACTTTCATCTTTACTTGATTTTTCTTTAAAATTAGTTTGACATTGTATCTTAGTTTTGTAAAAACTTATATATTGAATTAGTTTTAGGAGTAGGTGTATACTTGATCTTTTTTGAAGATACAAGCATAACTTCTCTATCTCTTATTGTGTGGCATAGGTCATCAATCTCTTATTGTGTGGCATAGGTCATCAAAATATTTGAATCTCTTCAAGATGATTCAATCATGGAGTGGTGTAAGTACTATTCTATTGAATATGTCTTGTAGTTCATTTTTGTCCTTAACATTATTCATCTTATCTAGCATAGTATCGTACCAAAGTACATAATCATTGATTGGTTTATTAGATCCTTGATTTAGTTTAGTAATTTTTGCATAAGATAATTCATCATCAATTTTGATAGGTAAATGTGCTATAAACTAATATTCAAAAGGTTTAAATGATATAATTAATTAGAGGGTAGGTAATATAACTATCACAAATCATCTTCCTTGAATATTATTAGGAAGAAATTAATTAATAATTGTCGTTATATATGTAATCCAAGCATTCTATGTGGAATGATCAAAGGTGTTATTTTGGATTACCTTTAAATTCATATAGTGGAAAATTAAGAACTAAAAAACCTACAGGTAAATGATAAGATGTTATCTCATGGGATAATGAGTTATGAATCAATTCATGTGAATATATTTAATTAATAGTTCTATATTCACCTTTCTCTAACAACATCTTAACATGAAGATATCTAAGAATCTACTCAAGGGAGCACACAATAAGTGAGGTTTGTGATATAACATGTGTAGTAATAATAGGAGGGGTAAAGGTTAATTGTGAAGGAATAGGCATGGAAATATATTATAAGCCTTGTTTTTTACCACACTTAGTTAGATGTCACTTATGTCATTGGAGGTATAGATCTAAGGATAATACCAATAGTATGGGTGTGAAAACATAAAGTGAAAGTACTAGTTTGAAAGTATGAATTAACAATATCATAAAAGGGGTCATATTATCCCCTATATGTCATAGCTTGATCTAATTTTTTTGTACATATATTGTCATATATAATATTTCATCAATATAATGTGGATTTGAGTTAAGATAATTAGTGAATTCTTGGACATTATTGGCATCAATTTGACATGTAGTAGTTTTTTTGTGAGTATTATTAGTGTTAATATTCATGATGAGTCCATTCATAAGGTGTGTAGTGTTGATGCAGTGGATTACACCCAGGGGTAGGAGGCCGAGCTCCTGCTTTCCACACATCAAAATGGAAACTCCCCTCTCACCTGTGGGACTGGCGAAGCTAGAGGGGAGAGTATCTAGATAAGGGATAGCTCCCTTTGATGCATCTAAGTTGTTATAATAAGTGATTATATATATATATATATATATATATATATATAATGTGGGGGATGAAAAGGGAGAAAGATTACAAAAAAACAAAACTACTCTAAAGGAGGTGATGCACCAAATGATTTGACCTACTCACACTCACACTTGAAACCATAAAAACACATACGTACACTTTAAATTGGCAAAAGGACCAGGCTACAGGAAACTTAACATGGAGGCTTTAATGGAACACATAAAAAATAGGGACTCACCATAGGTGATGTGGAAAGGGCACACTGTATAGTAGCTTCTATCTCTACACTTCCAGGTGTAGCTCTCTTTGTAACTTGCAAGAATGGAACCTTATAAACACTAGGTTTGTTGGTTTTAACTCTATGAAAGCATTAGAAAGTAATGACTAAACACAAAACTAACACTCAGACACACATAGAGATATCTAACCAGAATAGAGGTAAAAAACTATTTATTGATTTTAGGTGAAAATTTGCCAAGGCTTCACCTTACAAATGTGACGGATCCTTTTCCAAATGACAAGTCTACAATATATAGAGGAAGAAAGGAGGACTTTTGGCACCCTTTTTACAAATGACCCATGTGCATTTTGATCATTGGGAAGAGCAAGCCGCTTAAACATCATATGAAAAATTATGGGCTACACCATTTGTGTGCAAACAAGATCACTCCTTCAAGATGATTACGTAGCTTGTCAACTCATTAATGAAAAATGAAGAAATCAGGTCATGTCGTTAGCCATTTACACCTCTTGATGATCAATTTGTAGACACTGTATCACCTACTGGAGTAACTACTTGAGTAGACACCTTCTTTCACCACTTAGACTGCTTGGCCATTTCTACACTTGGTATTTATTCTACCTTTAAGCCTTTGAATTCCTTCAGGTTCATGCTTAAGTTTGTGAAGATCAAAAACTACCTCACTCCCACAAAATTTACATCCTCAGGTTTGGCATTCTTCTTGACAATTCATTCGTGTCTTTCTTGCTTGCCTTGGCTATTTTCCACTGATTCTAATAAGTGACACATGGCATGTTCTGCCACTAAAATAGGTAGAACACATGGTAGCATCTGCTGAATTTATAGAAGTTTCAAACACCTTTGGAGAGTTTTACATAAAATGATGCATGGCAGCTTCTGCTCTCTTCAATAGTTTGTTGGGGGCCCACCACATTGCTCGTGGGATAAAAAGGAAGGGATGATAGGGGTTGACACTTGTCGGCTTCCACCAAGTCTTATAGGGAATACATGGCACATTCCACTTCTTTTAGAGAAAACATGTCAAAGCTTCCACTATTGCCACTTAACACTTTCCATGTTCTAGCTTTCCCTAGTTTTGTCTCTTTCTAGCTCCTTTGGCCCTCAGGCTATCTTCTTGACGAGTCGCTGGCTCCTTGTCTCTTATTTGGTTGGTGCTCAAGCATTTTGAAAACAAATAGCTATTTCACCATCTTAAAATTAATGTCTGTGCACCTGTCACTACGTTTGAATACCCAATAGCTAGTTTGTCATGCTCAACTTTGACATCCTTGGGCCCGTCACCCTTGGACCTTCCTTCAGCTTTCTACTTTGGCCTTTTTGCTCATGGGACTTTTCTGTGGGATTTTTGCGTAGACAATTTTCCCATAGACAAAAATTTTGTGAGAATTGTTTTAGCCACTTTGATTTCATCAAAATTTTCCCTAGGTCCTTTTGAGATCACGGCCTTCCAAATTCCTTCAAGTTTTTTATCTGAAGGAATTCCTTCAGACAAAAAGTCTAAAGGAATTTTTCCTTTACCTTAACAAAAATTTGAAGGAACTTGCCCTTGTAGCTTTCTTTAGCTTCTTTGAAGTGCTCCCTACCCTTTGTAAGGGCTCTTGAACCTAGAACTACCCTCTGCAAGGGCACTTGTCCTTCAGTAGGCTTGAACTTTTGTTTGAACTACTCCTTTGAACCAACCATTGAACCATTTGATTGAACCAGTTCAACGGTTCAAATAGTTGTTGAACCAAGGCACAAACTATTTGATTGAACTTGCTGATGAACTTTAACATTGAACCAAAAATGTTGAACCAATGCATTGAACCAAGCTGATGAACTGACTAAGTGAACCGAGTGATTGAACCATCTGACTAAACTAAAACATTGAACCAAGGCATTGAACAAAGTTGATGAACTATTTGATTAAACCAAAGCAATGAACTTGCTAATTTAACCAAGGCTTTGAATCAAAGTGATGAACTTGCTAATTGAATGAAGGCTGAACCAAGGCATTGAACTAGTTCAATGGTTCAACGGTTCAATGGTTCAAAGGTGTTAACTCTTGGAAAGATTATGTCATTAAACCACTCTTCCAACCTTAAGGAAAAGTGTCTTTGAACCATTTTAGCTCTCTTTCCTTATGAATTTATTCAGACAAGAGTCTGAAGAAGCTTTGTAAAACCTTGCACTCTCTGAACTGGTTTTTCATCTGCCAAAAGACTACACCTGCAGAGTTCGTAGAAAAATCTTGTTTGCAAAATCCATAGAAACTTCACCTGCAAAGTCCATATAAATTTACAGACTTGTGAAAAATCAAAAAAATAAAAGAAATGGCTTAGAATAATAGGGGAAGGGGACTAATTTTTGCACTATTAGACCAAAATGGTCAACAAATTAGCGACTCCCAAGGGAAGCATGCATGCTATGCTTAGAAGCCAGTTGCCTCAAAATCCATTGGGCACGGAGTCAGGATGTAACTTAAAGATCAGCAATAGCTCTGATAAATTCTAGAACCAATCATGAAGATTTACCTCAAAAGGAAATGAAAACACACACAAAGCTAAGAAAACTATTAACATGTGCAAAAGGCACTTAGGGAAAGTAGGAGAAAAGAAAGGGAAATATATACATGATGGAAAAGGGGGTTAGTGGCAATGCTTAAGATGTATCCCATTAACTAGGATATATAGTTCTTCACCATCTAACTTGGAGAGTTAGAATGCATTATGATGCTTATACTGAGTGATTACGTATGGGCCACTCCATAGGGTGTCAAACTTCACATGCTTTCCAGGCTTAGCTCAGTCCTCATCCCATTTCAAGACAATGTCTCCTTTAGAGAAACCTTTTGATGAATATTTCTTGTTGAAGTGTCTCTTCATTTGCTATTGGTGGCTAGTCATAGAAGCCATAGCCTAGTCCCTTATCTCTTAGAGCTCCATCAGCTTGCATAGCCTAACCTCCATGATATTTCCTTCTACTAATTCCAGCTGGCAAGCGAGGTCCAAGGCTGGCAATTCAAGTGAAATGGGGAACCTAGCTTCCCTTCCATAAATGAGCATGTATGGTGAGTTACCAATTACCCTCTTTAGGGTGACCCTATCTGCCCACAGGGCTATTTTTAACTTGGCATGCCAAGTCCTCTGATTCTCCTCCATGGTTCACTTGATGATCTTGATCAGGTTCTTATTTATAGACTCAGCCAACCCATTCCCCTATAGGTAGTAATTAGATGAAGTGCTAAGATATATACCATATCTCAGTGCCCATTTTACTTATTTTGGTTCCCAACAAATCTAATGCATTATCTGAGATTATGGTTATTGGAACCCCAAACCTTGCTACCAGGTCCTCATAAAAATCTAGGACTACACTTTCATTGGCCTCCTTCAGAGCAACAACCTCTACCTATCTTGTGAAATAATCCATCGCAATCAGCACCCACTTGTGTCTAGCACTAGAGGGAGGATTAATCAACCCTATGAAGTCTAGGCCCCATTGCATGAATGGCTACTCCACCTGAATAGGCTATAAAGGCATGGTGGCCAACTATTGCTTCCCATAAAAAAGCATGCACTTCTGGCACTTTCATACCCAAGCATGGGTGTCCCAGAAAAGAGTAGGCTAGAAATAGCCAGCTCTCATTATTATTGCTACTATAGCCCTAGGAGCAAAATGACCACTAGTTGGCCCATCATGGAACTTAGACAACACCTTGTCAGCCTAACCTACATCTAAACATCTTAAAAGGACTCTTGATAAATCCTTTCTAAATAGCACTCCATCAATTAAGACATAAGGGAGACACTGGAGTCTAAAATATCTCCTCTTGGTCCTATCAAGGCCCTACGAGCACTCACCAGTGAGAAGGAAATGCCTCACATCTGATGTCCAATCTTTCATGACCGTTGGTTCCTCTACTGTAGCTACATCATGAATTAGCAAATTGTCCTCTTTCTACTACTTAAAGTCTACAATGAGGTGTTCACACAGGCCTCTCCCTCTTACCAATTTGGTGATCTTGATATCTACATCATATTCCATCACCTTAGTGATCCACCCTGCTCTCTTCTCATTTAGGTCTCAGTTGATCAAGAAATCTTTGATGCCAAGATATGGAACCATAAGTGGATTCTGCTATTAGACATCATATGCCTAAATTTATTTAGACTTCATATGACTACCAAGACTTGCTTCTCCACATATGTGTATCTGACTTCAAAACCTTCTAGGCCTTAGATAAAAAAATGCAATTATTTACTCAAGGTTATCATCACTTGCGTAGGTAAGCATGGTGGAGATTACCTCTTCATTGCTGAAGGTGTAAAGGTTGAAGTCTTTGGTGAAGTCAAGGTTGATCAAAGTAGGAGCCCGAGCTATGGTCTACTTGATTTCTTCAAAATTGTCTTTTCTCAGTGCTATCCATGTGAACTCCTTGCCCTTCCTCAGCATAGAGGTCAATGGCTTGACCATCTCCACAAAATTTGGGATAAATCTCTGTATGAAATTTATCTTGCCAAAGAAGCTTTGCATGCCTTTCTTGTGCTTAGGCAAGGACAACTCCAAGATGGAGCGAACTCTTTTTGGGTCAATAGTTAGGCCTTTTGAAGAAACAACGTGACCAAGGAGCTTTCCCTCATGGACATCGAACATGCATTTCTTAAGATTAAGAGAGATATCAAACTCTCTACACCTCTCAAAGATTTGACTGAGGTGTTTCATGTGTTAGCTCACTTACTTGGAGAAAACTGTCACATCATCAAGATATACCAACATAGTATTATTTATCAAGCCTTGAAAGGCCATGTCCATAGCTCATTAGAAAGTGGTACCAGCATTAGATAGTATAAAAGGCATTTTCCTATAAGAAAACATTCCCCACTTGGTTGTGAAGGCTGTCTTGTCCTGGTCACAGTCTTACACCAAAATCTAGTTGTATCCTAAATACCCATCTAAGAGGGAGAAAGACTCGCTACTTGTCACCATTTGAAGGATCTAATCCATACTTGGGAGAGGATAATGGTCTTTTAAAGAGACTTTGTTGAGGTCTCTAAAATTGACACACAGTCTGATCTCCCCATTCTTTTTTTAGACAAGAACAAGATTGGCTAGCCAATAAGAGTGTTTAATTGTAAATATTATCCTCTAATCAATCAACTTGGTGAGATCCTTGCACATGAGAGGCTCAATCATTGGGTTGACAGGCCTCTGCTTCTACTTGATTGGTTTGGCACCTTATTTTAGTTCAATGGTATGCTGGGCCAAACTTGGGTCAAAACCCTTCAAATCACTATACTCCCAAGTGAAGATATCAACAAATTCTTGGCACAACAAGATGAAGGCCTACCTTTCAAAGTTCATGCACACTTTCCCAAGTGCAAGTAGCTTATCGTTGAATATTTCCACCTTCTCATGGTACTCTTCCTTTGTTGTAATGCATGCCTTATCGCTTCTCAATTGGTCATCTCCATTGAAAATACTCTCTAGAGTAACCAAACCTTTAGGGAGCTTATTGTTCTTCAGCTGAACAATTTGGCTTCCATATTCCTACTGCAGCTTAACCTAGTTTTTTGTAGCAAAATCAGCTTCTTCTTATAGGAAGAGTGTTATTTGCTGATAGCTATTGAAGACCTACTAGTTGGTGATGTTGTCAAGTACAGAGGGCCAGATCACTACCTTCAAGTGATGTGAGCTGTGGTCTCAGCCTATCTCCTGAGGGATATCGAACTGGGCACCAACTACTACCAGCCTATCTACTTGCTTGTTCTACTCTCTAAGAATGGAGGAAATATTAAAAGCAAATAAATTTTCCACTAATTCCCATACTCTATGTTTTTAGGACTTTAGTAAAGAATTATTTGTCAAATTCTAGCCTCTTATCTGATTGACAATCAACTCATTGTCACCAAAAACTTGCAGCTCTTTAATTCTTCTTTTCCTTACCCACTCCAAACCATGGATGAGGGATTCATATTCTATGAGATTGCATATTCAAGAAAATTGGAAATGGAAAGATGAAAATTACCTCTCCTTTGAAGGAGAAATCAACACCACTCCACCACCAGCTCCCAACTTGCTTCTTGAACCATCGAAGAATAACTGCCATAGACCTAAGCTTTCCTAGCTAGCTTTTATTAGATTCAATACAAAAGTACCTTCTTCATGCATGAAATAAATTTTGAGGCCCACCTCCTCTATGAATTTGTAAGGATCATGCTCAAAGTTGTCACTTCCCCATTCATCTAAGAGCAAGTCTGCAACTCCTTCAAGGGTAGAGGATGGAGATTGGTCTACTTGGGACTCTTCTTGGTCAATGATAGCATAGCTAAAATTTGCTGCCTTGAGTGAGTAAGGTTCCAGATGATCTCTATGGAGTGGCTTGGATTCAATCTTGAATTTAGTCCCATACTTGGTTCTAAAAACTAGATAAGACCAATTCACTGCTAAGTAGTTGCCTATCTTGGATATAAAATCCTTGGATAAGTAGATGGCAAAATAAGGAGGGACATCTGCCACCAGTACATCATGAGGAACTGAGAAGGTCAGGAAATCATGTAGTGTCATGTTCAAACCTCTTACCACCCCAGCTGTCTTTGCTGGGGTTACGTCCAGCTATAGGACTCCCTTGGTCATTTTTTTGTATTTCAAGCCTAGCTTGTCGGCTATGCATTTGGGCATCACTGAGGTGCTTGCTCTACTGTCAATGATGCAATTATGCACCAAGAAATATCCTATGACTAAGAACACATAAAAAGGAGGAACCTTTTCTTCTTTTTGGGCTTGACCTGAGGTGGAAGTCTGTCCACTCATCATCAAAACATTATCAGCTTTTGTTGGGATAGCTTGTTCATCTAGCTCATGCAATTCCTTCAGTAGCATGTCCTTTTTCCCCAGTATTGATAGTGAATCCCACAAGGAGATGCTCATGAGCAAATTTTTCATCTGGTCAACCACATTTACTCAAGGATTACCTTCCTTCAAATTTTCTTTGGAAATATTTACGGCCTTAGGTGCAGGGCAAGGAGCTGAAGGTACAACCAGCAGTCTGAAGCTTGGGACCTTTTGATTTATAGGTGATGAAGAAGGCATTGATGATGTTTGGGTAGTAACCTAAGATTCTTCCATCACCCTCCTTTTTAATCTTGTGTTGGCTATAACATGATCATCTTGATTGTCTACAGCACCCAAATAATTCACTAAATGGAATTCTCCTTCCAAATGATTCATGAGAGTAGAATCAGGCTGGGTCTTACTACTGCTCATGTTGGGTTGCATTGGAGCCTCAAAGACTTGGGAATGGGTAGCTACCTAATTATCTTATACATTTGGATAATAACCCATCATTTCATTTGTATAAATAGCCTGCTCTTGACCATATCCCATGGTTGAACAACTTGGTTGTTCTTGCACTAGATTGTTTTTAATAGGCACCATAACCTTAGATGATGAAGGGGCGCCTGGGTTGTAGCCTTGAAAGGGTCTAGCCTAAGTAAACTGACCCTATCCTTGATTGTAATTTTAGAAAAGGGGTTTTAGAGCTTGACCATATTGTTGGTATCCTTGGTTTGGTTGGTTGCTTTGAGCTTGCTGCCTTTTAATAGCCACAAGTTCATTTGACATATTTCGCAATAGACTCTTGACTTCATGAAGCTCATTAGATGGAGTAGCAGATAGTTTTTCTATGTTATGAAGAAGAGCTAATGTGGGAACAACGATCTAAATTAGAGGTAGAATTTTAGGGAAAAGTGGCATATGGGGTCTAGGAGCTATTTTCTCAGCTTACACTAGGCAATTTTTAGCTGCTATAGCTATGTCATAGGCAACAGGCAGCACATGTCCTCCCATGGATTGTATCATAACAAAAATATCACTATTCAATGATCTTATGTAATATAAGAAAGCATATCTAGGAGTAGGTTTTACCAAAATGGGGATTCTATCCCATGTCTTCTGAAATTGAGCATTGAAATCCTACATGTATTCATGTGGGGCTCTTTTCATGGTAGTTAGCTACTCAGCAAGCGAGAGGTGATCACTCTTTTCCCTAAAATGGTCCATCAAATGAGTGCCCAATTCATTCTAGGAACTAATTAAATTTATAGTCAAAGTACCATACCAGTCAAGAGCTTTGCCCTTGAGAGACAATGCCAACAATTTGATTGCAATATTTTCCTTAGTGACATTATGAATATTGCAGAGGTTAGAAATATTTTTGATGTGTTCGATGACTGTAATGGGCCCCTCTCCATCAAAGGAAGGCACACTTTTGAGGGCTGATCCTAGAATTGGGTCATAACATTGGAGATTCAAAGGACTCTGACCATGAAAAGTCATAAAGGGTAATGCCATAGCTATGACAGGATGTAACCATGGCCTTCTTGTGTAGGTGTTATTTATAACAAGTTTGGGAAAGTGGTTTGCTAAATAAGGATTGGTCCTCTCAAATATCAATCACTTTACTGAGTTCTAAGGCAATTCAATAAATTTGAAAGAGACACCCTTAGAAGCAGACCGTGTGGTGACTTTAGGCATAGGAAGTTAGAATCATCTTTGATTAGAAAATGAAGTTCTTACCAGTGGAGTTGCCAGATACTGAAAATAGTTAAACTGCTATAATAGGACTAGCATCAATCTTGAAACTTTACTAAGTGTAAAAAATTGAGTCCCACCAGGTGTGCCAAAAACTATTGATGCAGTGGATTGCACCCGGGGGCAGGAGGCTGAGCTCCTGCTTTCCACACGTCAAAATGAAAACTCCCCTCTCACCTGTGGGACTGGTGAAGCTGGAAGGGAGAGTCTCTAGGTAAGGGCTAGCTCCCTTTGATGCATCTGAGTTGTTCTAATAAGTGCTAATACATACATACATATATATATATATATATATATATACATATATATAATGGGGGGATGAAAAGGGAGAAAGATTGTAGGAAAACAAAACTACACTAAAAGAGGTGATGCACCAAATGATTTGACCTACTCACACTCACACTTGAAACCATACAAACACGTACATACACTTTAAACTAGCAAAAGGACTAGGCTATAGGAAACTTAACAGGGAGGCTTTAATGGAACACATGAAAATAGGGACTCACCATAGGTGTTGTGGAAAGGGCACATTAAATAGTAGCTTCTCTGTCTCTACACTTCCAGGTGCAGCTCTCCTTGTCACTTACAGGAATGGCACCTTATAGACACTAGGTGCATTGGTGTTAACCCTTTGAAAGCATTAGAAAGAAATGACTAAACACAAAACTAACACTCAGACACACACAGAGATATCTAACCAAGATAGAGGTAAAAATGCATTTATTGATTTTAGGTGAAAATTTGCTAGGGCTTCTCCTTACAAATGTGATAGATCCTTTTCCAAATGACAAGTCTACAATTTATAGAGGAAGAAAGGAGGCTATTTGGTGCCCTTTTTATAAATGACCCATGTGCATTCTGATCATTAGGAAGAGCAAGCTACTTAAGCATCGTATGAGAAATTATGGGCCATGCTATTTGTCTAAAAATAAGACTACTCCTTCAAAATCATTACATGGATTGTCTACTCATTAATGCAAAATGAATAAATTAGGTCACACCGTTAGCCATTTTCACCTCTTGATGATCAATTCTCAAACACTGTATCACCTGCTAGAGTAACTGCTTGAGTAGATGCCTTCTTTTGCCACTTGGACTACTTGTCTATTTCTACACTTGGTCTTTCTTCTACCTTTAAGCCTTTAAATTCCTTTAGGTTCATGCTTAAGTTTGTGAAGATCAATAGCTACCTCATTTCCACAAAATTTACATCCTTAGGTCTGACATTCTTCTTGACAATTCATTCATGTATTTCCTGCTTGCCTTGGCTATTTTCCACTGATTCTAATAAGTGACACATGGCATGTTCCATTGCTGAAATAGGTAGGACACATGGTAGCATTTTCTAAATTTATAGAAGCTTCAAACACCTTTGGAGAGTTCTACAAAAAATGATGTGTGGTAGCTTCCGCTCTCTTTAGCAATTTATTGAGGCCCACCACAGTGCTCACAGGACAAAAAGGAAGGGACGGTGGGTGTTGACACTTGTCAGCTTCTACCGAGCCTTATAAGGAATACATGTCATATTCTACTTCTTTTAAAGAAAACATGTCAAAGCTTCCGCAATTGCCACTTGGTGCTTTTCACACTCTAGCTTTCCCTAGTTTTGTCACTTTCTATCTCCTTTGACCCTCGGGCTATCTTCTTGGTGAGTCGCTGGCTCCTTGGCTCTTATCTAGTTAGCACTTAGGCATTTTGAAAACAAATAGCTATTTCACCATCTTAAAATTGACATCTGCACACCTGTCACTACATTTGAATACCCAACGGCTAGTTTTTCATGTTTAACTTTGACGTCCTCAGGCCTGTCACCCTTGCACCTTCCTTCAGCTTTCTACTTTGGCCTTTTTGCCCATGGGCCTTTTCTATAGGCTTTTTGCATGGACAATTTTCCCGTGGACAAAAAGTCTGCGAGAATTGTTTTAGCTACTTTGATTTCATTGGAATTTTCCCCAGGTCCTTTTGAGCTCGTGGCCTTTCGAATTCCTTCAAGATTTTTATCCAAAGGAATTCTTTCAAACAAATTTTTTGAAGGAATTCTGCCCTTTCCTTAACAAAAATTTTAAAGAACTTACTCTTGTAGCTATCTTTGGCTTCTTTGAAGTGCTCCCTACCCTCCACAAGGGCTCTTGAACCCAGAACTACCCTTCACAAGGGCACTTGCCCTTCAAGAGGCTTGAACTTTTGTTTAAACTTCTCCTTTGAACCAATCGTTGAACCATTTGATTAAACCAATTCAATGGTTCAAACAGTTGTTGAACCAAGGCACGAACCATTTGATTGAACCTACCGATGAACTTTGCATTGAACTTTGCCGATGAACTTTAACATTAAACCAAAAAATGTTGAACCAATGCATTGAACCAAGCCGATGAACTGATTGAGTGAACCAAGTGATTGAACCATCTGATTGAATTGAAACATTGAACTGAGGCATTGAACCAATGCATTGAACCGAGCTGATGAACTGTTTGATTGAACCAAAGTGACGAACTTGCTGATTGAACCAATGCTTTGAACTGAAGTGATGAACTTGTTGATTGAACTAAGGCATTGAACCAAGGTGTTGAACCAAGGCATTAAACCGGTTCAATGGTTCAATGGTTTAAAGGTGCTAACTCTTGGAAAGATTATGTCATTGAACCACTCTTCCAACCTTAAGGAAAAGTGTCTTTGAACCATTTTAGCTCTCTTTCCTTATGAATTTCTTTAGACAAGAGTTTGAAGAAACTTTTTAAAACCTTTCACTCTCTGAACTGGTTCTTCATCTACCAAAATACTACACCTATAGAGTTCGTAGAAAAATCTTCTTTGTAAAATCCATATAAACTTCACCTATAAAGTCCATAGAAATTTCTAGATTTGTGCAAAATCAAAAAAAGAAAAGAAATGGCTTAGAACATTAGCGGAAGAAGGGGACCGATTTTTGGCCTGTTGGACCAAAAATGGTCAACATGTAGTATGTACTATATAATCCATGGAGGGAGTAGGAGGAATAAAGGAGGTCATTCATGCCCTTATCCACTAGGTGGTAACAAGAGGTAGCTTGGATTGGATGTTTAAACAAAAGGATTTGATGAAGGATCGAGTTTGTTCATTGTTATTTTTAGCCTTATTAGTGTGCTTATATTTGATCTATTTGATTATATGATTGATTAAAATGTATCATGACCAAGTTTAACAATATGATAAGATAACCTTCATGAATTTCATTAACAAATAAAGATAATTTTAATTATTTATAGACATTTGTAATGTATAGTATTAGGGAATAATAAAAAATTAGGTTTGAAAATAAAACCCTAAGGTTGAAATCTAAAACCCTAGAAGGATGAAACCCCAAGGAAGACCTAGCATTTGACATGTTTCAATAAATGTTTAGGTTGAACAATGTGTTTCCCCTGATTTGGATTAAGAAACCCTAAAAGAATAGAAACTAGTATGTGAATTTAAATTACTAAATATGAAATTTAAGCATGCATCATAATGTAAAATATTGAAATAAATTGTGATGATTTGAAAAAAGGCATATGCTAAATGTAGTAAGTATAACAAAGGGATAAGCACTTAAATTTTTTGATTAATTATTTGATAGTGACTAAATTTTGAAAGTGAAATCTATCTAAAGTAGGCTTGTGATTTGTCTAGATATGAAACTATGTTTCTATCCATGCACAATTAGTTTCACTAGCTTTGGGTCAATATCGACTATCGATACTAACTTATAGTGGTTGATAGTGACTTTTGTAGAAAAGAGGTCTATGATAATACAACCACCTTTGCTTGTCTCTAAAATATTTGTTTATGTGATGTCAAACCCTGATGATGCATTCAAATACAAAAATCAACCTCCTTGATGATTGACCCCCATTCACCCCCATTGATGTTTGACCACTACCTACGTATCATATACTCTAAGGAGGGAAATATATCCAAATTTAGTTCTCCTACCTTGTGTTATTATGTAATTGTGATTATTTTCTATATGAATTAAATTATTTTTTTGGATTTTATACTTGAAAATGCTTTATTTGACTTGGATCTAGTATGATTCAAACTTGGTTGTGGGTTGATCCTAGTGAATGCGTTTAAAATTATAAGTAATAGGGATATTTTTATCAAATGATATAGTGTATAAATATGTATAAAATAAGTCCAAATCCCCTATCAAGTGAGTAATTCATTTGTATATATACGAGTTCCATTGTGTAATTTATCAAACCACCAACACTCTAGGTAGGTGGACTAAAAATAAAGAAATTTTTTATTTTTAAAAAGTATGCATTACTAGGAGAGGGTCAATAAAATTAGGATCATGTTAGTGTGAACTAGCGATACTAACCTAGTTTGATGGTAAGGACCTATTATTTGGACCAACATCCTCTTTTTTACTACTTTGTAAAATGGGGCCCTTGTTAATATTTCAAAACATTCATATCTTGGCATGGTTTACATGGTATTATTATTTCTTGAATTAGGGTATCATACACATAGAAAGGGAATGAGTCCTTACTTGGTTAACTATTCTTTATTAACTAACCCTACTAATGATAAATCTTGAATGATGAAGTGTAAGTTTCATGGAGGAAGGTAGGGTTCTAGAGAAAGAAACCCTAAGGGTTCAAATTTAAATTTTTTCAAGGGAAAATCTAGCAAAACTTAATCCTTTCAAAAGACCCTAAGTATAAAATCATGCCTAAAGTCCCTTTATGTTATTCCCCTTTTAAATCCCTCCTAATTTCATTAAGTATTATGTCCTTGAAGCCCTTTTTAATCTTATAATATTTAAAGGCCTTATAAAAATTTCATCCTAAGTTCAATCCCAAAGTGACTTCATGTTTGTTCACATGAATCAATGGTTATAATTCACCCATAAGCCTAATCTGATGGTGTGAGATCCTCCTAAGATAAACTACATGCTAAACATAACTTATTACAAAAGTTTCTATGGTATTTACTTTGATGACCTCACTCCCATAATTTGACATTCATGAAGATGTCTTTGACATTAGGGAGGCCTTCAAAACAAGCCCCATATCAAATTTTATCTTTATTCCAAAAGGGGACCTTCTAAACATTAAAACATAGGCTTATCATATTAAAACATAGATCACAGTGTTTTTTCCAAAATACTATTAATATAAGAATTAATTGGTTAGCATAAGCCTATGTATATATGAACTGACTTAATAATTATGTATCTTGCAAGATCCGATGGCCCATGTTCATCTCAAGATATTGATCCAATAGTGTGAGATCAAAAGGTTTGCCAAAGGCTAGACCAATCAACTCTAACCTAATGGATCACAATTGATGATTTGTTCTCATCACCTAACCTAATATGATGGTTGCATCAACCCCAAAGTAAAGAGAGCACCAAGAATGTGATGTGTGTCATGCTACCATTCAGCTAAATGAACCTCATGAGCTTAAAGTTGGTAGTCACACTCTCATTATTTGACATTCATAAGGATATCTTTGATGTTAGTAAGAACATCAAATTTAAACATAGCTGACATATCAACTAGTCAATTTTGACCTCACAAATCAAGATCAATGGCTCTCACTTGATCACTAATCCTATTCCAATAATGTGAAATAGAGGTGGACTTTTTAACTCAAGACCTTAGATCTTGATAGATCAACACCTAGATAAACCACATCTAGTCATTTCTTAAGAAAACTAGAGCATGCCACTTGGCATAACCCGATCATCCAAGATTCAAACACCCAAAAAAATAAACTTATAGATCTTAATCAAGGGATCATGTTCATCTTTGGATCTTGATCCAATGGAGTGAAATAAAAGGCTCTATTTTAAAAAAATGGCTAGCCATAAAAAATTTGTGTAAGATGCCATGAAAACATGATTAGAGAGGTCCATGTATGCACCATGTAAGAACTAAAAGATAATCCCAAGATATGGCACATCTAAAAAGACAAGATTGACATAAGTGGTGCCATCTATAAGATCTGAGGCATGAATACATTTATGAGATCCATCACCTTTGCCATTAAAGCCTTAAAAACCATACCAGAAAAGCTTAAAGCTTCAAAACTTGACTAATTGAGAACCTAATTACATTAAGGAAGCTAAAATTATCATCTAGAGTATCAAGGCTAGGAATATTTTAGAGTAATTAAGATCATGGTAGTGGCAAGGCAAAAGTGGAAAGAAGAGACAAACTTGTATCTATCCAAAGACCATGAAGGGAGACACTTTGGGGACATTGAATTAGACATAAGGGCATTAACTAATGGAATGAAGAATTGGTTTGAGATTTTATTTGCCATTAAAGTGTTTCAACCTTTGTCATATAGAGATAAAAGGGTGTTAGTCACCAAAAGGAATTTTGATAACTTGGTTGCAATCCAAATGATAGGTCTTCATCAAGATACTGCCAAACTAGAGATACTACCATGTATTGAAATCCTTGCACCTTTGTTTATGGATTGTATAATTGATAATGACTGGATTATCAAAGAAGGATATTCAAGGAGGATTGATTATGTTTCCCCAATAGCCTTTTAAGGATACTATAAACTCCCCAAAACCCATATATACCTCCCCTCCATAAAAGAGTGGACTACCCAACATAACTTAGATGTCATCCTAAGACCATGGTTAATCTAAGGGACTCATGTGGCTATAAATCATGATGGTAGGATGCCCATCAGATAACTTAGGTAGGGTATTATGATCATTATGGCCTTACTAAATAAAGCCTCTGGAGTAGCCACCACCACCTATGTTGACCCTAGGTGGGTTTCTTATGTATACTTCATGATAGAAGAAAAGCTGAATCTACCTATTAGGGAGCTAATTAGTATCCACTTAGGAAGGCAATTTTATGGCATTAAGAAGAAGACAATTTAGCAATTCACCATGATATCTTATCCACTAGACTCAATTATAGCATCCACCCATATTCCTAGCATTAATAATTGGTCCTCCCATAGTAAAATCACCATCTCCCATCATTACTCTAATATTTATATCTTTAAGTATAGGGATCATATGTAATTCATCTGTGACTACATATATCCCATGCCCAAGATGTATCCTCTTTTCAAAAGATATGTTGATCTCATGGGAGATATTTGGTTTTATCCTAATTGCATTGTCCTTAGGATTAAGGGTCTCATGACCCAACCATTTAGGTTTCCTATTCATGTTCTCCTTAAGTTGGATAAACAAGAAATTGTGTACCAAATTTCCCATGGAATTGATAACACCTATAGAGAGAAGAGGAATGGAATTCTACATCCCTTCCCACTTCTAATTGGGAGAACCTTGATTAGGGACTAGAAGTAATTAGACATTGTGTCTAGACAGAGGGATGCCTTCTACTTTTAGAATATGAACTAAAACAATGGGACCTAAAAACCAAAGTTATCCCACACTTAAAATCAAGGTAACTAACCAAGGTGGCTTATGAGCACATGGTTGGTACTTATGACCATTTCTATACTAAAGCTACAAACTTTGAAGAGGTCCTTGCTAGATGTAGATAACATGGTTTTAATCTCAAGCATAGATTACAAAGGGAGGAGAAACCAACTAGAGAGAGATGGAAAATGAACCCATTGTAGTATCATTTATTTCCTTCCACTTAAAGTGCACCTCCAAGTTAGCCACTATAGCCAACACTCCAAATTCAAGGAATAGGTGAAATGAGACTAGATGAAAGGCTAGGTGAAGTCCCTTCATCATCAACCTAACCTATAAGACCATATCCCCTAGTAGAACACATTGATATGGTTGCCTTAGAACCATATGAAATGGTAGATGAGTTCTTCAAGGAACCTGTAGAAACCTATGGATGACCAAGAGGGTGAGGTAGCCATAGCCGAGGTGGCTCAAATTGAAGGACCCTAGATAGTTGAGGAAGAGAAGAAGAAAGAAGTGGCATTAGAATTGGTCCCTGTCATTTAGAAGAAGAGAGAAGCTGAGATGGCCCTTGTTCCTAGGTACTCCAAAAGACCGAAGGTAACATGGACCCATTCCACCAGTGAAGTGAAATTATTCAGTGATGAATTCCCAATACATGGACATGTTATCCTAGACTGGTCGATATATGGTAAATTCTAAAAATTTCTATCCCACTCTCATTCATGGGAAATCACCATCACTTCAGGTGTGGACACCCATGATAATATTAAACCTTGGATCAAAGAGCTCATGAAGGAATAAGAAGAGAGGATAATTTTTGAGGCTATAAGAGAGAGTGGTATGAGGATAAAGGATTAGGGATTATCAATTGAAGCTAGGATAGAAACCCTAGAAGTAACCAAACTCTCTAAAATAGTATCCATAGTGCATTTCAATCTAGATACATTAAGGTTTGAGAGAATAGTAACAAGGAAGGCCACTATTGGCACTAAGGAATTCACACTCCAGAGAGTGCCTTTTATTAGCCTAACACTTATATAGGGAAAAGTAATAAGGGAACATCCCATCCATCAAGAGGATGTGGAAAGTTTGGTGGTGGCCCAATTAGTAATGACCTTAGCTAGAATCCAGGGGATGTAGTAGAGGATCACTAATCTAGAAAAGGAGAAGAAAGACGTAGAAGCACAAGGTACATTTTTAGTCCCTAAAGATATAGTAACATTGCTAAATAAGTCCTTCTTGGACATATTTTAAGGGTTAAAGGACTTGAAATCTTGGTTATATATCTTGGCCCACAAGATTGGGAGGGCACAAACATGGTCACCCAGTGGAAAAATTCCAAAGATCAGGCAACTAAATTGATTAATGTCCATCACACCAAAAAGGCCCAAAGAATTCAAATCATCAAATTGAAACACTTGCATGCCCTCCTAGGATTCATTGAAGATAACATATTGGACCTAAACAATTGGTGTGATAATGTCAACAATTTTTTGGAAGAAGACAAAGGATTAATGGCAAGGATGGAGGAGCTCTTGAAAGACCTATTGTAAAAACCATCCAAGACCAATACCATAGGCCTGATGGAGGATGAGGATTTTAAGAAAAAGGTCAATCTCCACGTCTAGATCATTAAATAAAACTAGGGCTAACATACCAAGGAAACTTAAAAGGTCCTTAGTATCATAATTGCATCTAGAAAGTAGATTGTAGAGGTCCAATGCATCTAGGAACTCAAGGCCAAGGGTGACAAGGAATTTTACACATTGGCACATCAAGAAGAGTATTTTTTGATGAAGCCTACCATAGATTTTGAGCTCATCAATGAACAATAAACTAAGGCAAAGAACATCATTATACAATGGCTCAAGGGTCCTACCGATGTAACATAAAAGAATATTCTTTTGTAAAATATATGCTAGTCTGTTAGCATACATTTATCCTTTGTCAAAATTGGAATGAAACCCTTTTGCATTCTATCTTTGTATTAAGGACAATTTTCCTTGGCTTGGATATGGGTATTTTGAGAGTTAACCAGTAAACTACCTATGTTTCCAATTAATAGGCAGGGTTACCATTTTGTAAAGGGAGAGACTCTAAGTAATTTGTATACAAAAGAGCATTTAATACAACTATGGAATTATAAAAATATTATCTGAATAGTTCATTGAAAGCTAATGTTGTCTCTCAATTGCACATTATTGTCTTAAATTTAAATGATTCTCTACATTTTGAGCTACATTTTTTTATCATAAGGCTAATAATTTATGGTAATGAAAAATTAACTGAAAAGATCTTAAGTATACTTCATTTTATTTTCTTTGCATTTGGATGTGCATATGATATTCAGGTTATAGTAGCAAACTTTTAAAGTAAACTTAGTTCTTACTTGTGGTTTATATATCTTCCTTGAAGCTTTTCTGGTTTGTGATGCAATTTGAGTTTATACTATTTTACATCACAAATTGGTTCTTGTATGCTCAAAGTAATTAGAACTTTGTCATAATATTTGAGATGGAAATATGCAATCATGTTCTCTTTTCTACCTTACCCTTCCTTTTCCCATTTTATTTATCAAAACTCACCTAGTTCAAAGATCATTGTTAATATCCATTTAGATTAATTTGTAGGCTTAGATTATCACAAACATCCAAACCCTGGTGCTCCAAACCACCAATTTAAATAAATATTATGGATAGATCTCATAATCTACTTTTATTTCACCATAGACATCATAAAATTGTCACAAAATGCAACTCATGCCTTGGATTCTTTGAATCCTAGAATGAGAAGTGTTCATTAACAATGAAGATCACTAGTGAGGTAATTAGAAGCATCAATAGGGAGGCTCATGCTATTGCTAGAAGGAGGGGAAAAAATGATCAATTGAAATGATTCTTATGTTAAATATAAAGGATTCTTAACCCTTATGAGTGATTCTTCACTTTAAGTGTAAAGATCCTTGATTTAGGTGATTTCTCACATATATTTGTGATTTGTTATGCAAAGATCTTAGTTCTCTATAAAGAAATGGTTACATTCTAGTTAAGACGACTTCTATATTTAAGAATTCATGGTATTTGAAATTAGAATGGTTTATTTTGGTTGAAGATTGACTATTATTGGTGAATCTTGAGTTCATTTGAGTCACAAGTTTCAAAAAAATGCCATATTTACATAATTTAGCACATCTTTGAGCTTACTTAGTCAAAGATCATTGTCCTTTATCCCTTTATGAGAAAATATTCAAAAAAATAGGCTTAGTGTGTAGGTTGATTGTAGCTCTTTGAGAATTCTAACTTGTTACACCGTATTTTAAATGATCCTTAATATTCAACCTAGAATTGCCAAAGATATAGACCAGATCACATTCAGAAACAAGAGATCCCTTGCTCAAGCTAGAAACTCACATGAGAACTAGGAAGGATAGAGGAAGGCATCTACATTCTAAGTCTCTACCATCTTCACCCTTGCAAGGAGTTCTTGCATTCAATTTTCACCTAGATATGACATGGCTTGGAAATTCCCCCATCAATGTACTAGGTGTAGTTCATGACTTGCCTTGTAATATTGAAAAATACTTACCATTATTTAGTCCAACTAGTGTTAAAACTGCATAAGAACATGTTAAGTCTTTCAAGGCTACCTAAGGTTATTAAATGTCATCCATGAAGATGTAGCTTGTAGATTATTTCCTTTTACATTTAAATATGTTTCATATGAATAGTTCCTCAATTTGCCTGACAATTGTATTACCTCATGGAATAACTTTGATACTATTTTTATTGATCAATTTGGAAAAATCATAAGCTCCTATGTCATTTATCACCAATTTACTACCATTAAGAGAGATGCAAATGAACTTATTAGATTCTTTAATTCTAGGTTACAATAGATGTTTAGTCAAACCATGGATACCTACAAACCTAATGAGGCTTTAGCTTTAGAAGTTTACAAAGATGTTGTTGACCCTATGACTTCTATGTTTCTTAAAAGGGCTATCCCAACTATCAACACATTAGCTCAAGCTTATTCTAAAGTAGTGTTTATTAGTGACCAGATGAGGCCTCAAGGATAGATGGCTTATTTTGTCCCAAATGTTAATACTTAGATGCTTGCATTAAACATTTTTCCAAATAATAACCAAAATGCTCTAGCATTAAACTAGTTACATACTTTGAATGTATTACCTACCAACCATGTTGCCCCTAATCAGAGCCTAGGTTTCTTAAGTCATCAAGTTACTAATGGATTTCACACCAATGACCAAAGGGCTTTAGTACCGGTCAAAGGCAATAACAAGAACCAAATCCAAAAATTTTAGACCCCAAAGAATGAGAATGAATCTATACTAAATATGGCCCAGAAGCTCAACACAAATTTCTTACAATTACAAAATCAAGTTGGCAATGTTAATGATAACTCTGGGAGGAACTTCACTTTCCAAAAGTTTAACAGGTCTAGAAATAGATTTCAAAATGAAAATTTCTATAATAATAAAGTTAATGAGCCTTACTCTAGCAAGAAAACTATGGACATCAATCTCACTAATATTGCTTTACCAAACTATTTTAGGGTGCATGCTACCTTTAAACATGGTGAGACTTATTACATTGAATTTTTCAAAGCATTTGAAGATTTTCAATTAGAAATTGACATCTTTGAGGTAGTCCCAAATAGAGATACTATTTCAAGTCCTTCTAGATCCCAACCATTTTACCAAGTACACATGGTAGAGACATTTCAATTCCCTTTCTAAGAGGATAATGAGCCTAAGAATATCCTTGAAGAGATTCAAGCATTCCAATAATTCTTGAAGACATACCCTCTAAGAAATAGGAAACAAAAGTAGCCATTGACTATTTCCACTCTCCCTAACAATTATGGGACCCCTCCAAAGATTACATCAAGGAATGATCCTAAACCACCTAAGGGTAGTTCTTCCAAATCTACTACTGAGCCTTCATGCAAAACTAGTTACAATATTATGGAAGGTATGAAAAAGATCAAAGCCAATATTACTCTACATGAACTAACTCAGATTATAGAAAAAAAGAGATTTACTCTTGGAATCACTATCTAAGAAACTTGAGATACCCCCTATGAGTGATAGTACAAATGTAACTATGCAAGTAACCAAAGTATAGTCCCAATCATCCTTACTTATAGTTAGGATATTTGGAAAGAATGTCCATAATTATCTTTTAGATTTTGGAGTCTCAAACAAGATTAGACCTACTATAAAATATGTGAACAACCTGGGTTAACCCTAATTAGGTCTGATAGGGTGGTTACTCAATTGGACAAATCTAGAGTCAAGGTCATTAGGGAACTATTAAATGTGCATATGCAACTAGATAGTGAGCTAAGGGTTCAACAATTTATTGATATCTAAGTGGTTGATATTCACAATGCTTATGGGTTACTCTTAATTAGAGAATGGACTAAGGCTTTAAATGGTTATATGTCCACTAACTGCTCCCACTTATGGTTATCATGGAAAGGTGTCCCAAATCAAATAAGGGTAGAGAGGGAGTGTAGGATGAGACATATGATAATAAAATATATGTTGCCAATAAAAAGGTGAACTTCTTAGACTCTGACTTAAGAGTTTTTGCTTTAGAAGTTATAAAGGAACCTTGTTCCAAAAATCCACCTCCAATGCCTAGTTTATGTAAGTTGTATGTGGATGGTGCTAGGTGTAAATCAGGATCAAGAGCTAGTATTGTATGAATAGACTCTACAAAAAAGTAATATCATGCTTCTTATAGGTTACAATTCTCATGCACAAACACTTTAGCTGAGTATGAAGCTCTTATCCTAGGACTGCAACTCGTTATTAAACATAAAGTTAAGGAACTCATTATCTATGGAGATTATGAGTTGGTGGTCAACCAAGTAAGAATAAAATACCAATGTAAGCTATCTTTCCTCAAGATATACAAGTTTAGAGTTTGGGATTTGATGGAATATTTTGATGTTCTCAACATCTTATCAATTCTTAGGGAAGAAAACAAAGCTTCTGATGAGCTTGCCTCTATTGTGGCTAATTTCATGCCTAATCATGGTTCCCCTAACATCAATATTGAACTAGTACCATGTCTCTCAGTCCTTGATAACATACATCCCTTTCAAGTTTTTAATGATGATCTAAAAAATTATGGATTTCTTGACTAATTCTAGAGCATTTGAAACTCACATCATTGATGAAGCTAATGAAATTTCTCTTGAAAAGGAGCTTAATGTTAAAATCATCTAAGTGATAATAAGATACCTAAAGGGATGATTTCATTAGAAAGGTTGTTTAATCATGAGAAAATTATTGGGACACATATGGTGCCTAAAGTAAATGGTAAGGACTATTAGGTGGTAGATCTTGGTTCACATGATCAACCGTAATAAGTGGACATAGGAAAGGATTGTATTAAAATGGAAAATAGAAAAGCTAGAGAGCTGCTTACAAAATATAAGGATGTCATTTCTTAGTCCTATGAAGATCTAAAAACATTTGAGCCAAGGGTTATTACTCATATTGTCCCCCTTAAAGAAAATTGTAAACCCTTTAGGTAGAATCAAAGACTTGTGAATCCTGTCCCAGAGCCTATGATCTTTAGGGAAGTCAAGAAACTGCTAGATACAAGGATTGTGTTTCCTATTAGGCATTCCACTTGGGTTACAAACTTGGTCCTAATTATAAAAAATAATGGGGAAATAATATTATGCATAGACATTATAAATATAAATAGAGTATCCAAAAAGGACAATTACCCCTTGCCTTCTCTTGATCAAGTCATCTAGGTTGTTTTAGGATCTATCATGATGCCCTTTTTGGATGGATTTTTTAGATATAACTAAGTACTTGTTACTCCAGAAGATAGGATGAAAACAACTTTCACTACTAAATGGGGAACATATGCCTATAAAAGAATGCCATTTAACTTAATTAATGTAGGATCCACCTTTCAGAGGACCATGGAACATGCTTTCTAAGGTCTATTTGGCAATTGCATCATCATTTACATGGATGATCTTACATTTTTCTCCAAGTATAGAGAGGAACACTTTATGCACCTACAACAAGTGTTTGAAAGATGCAAGAGGTATGGAATATCCCTCAACCCCCCAAAAAGTATCTTTTGTGTCACTAAAGGAAAACTAATGGGACATGCCATTACTAAAGATGGGATTTCCATAGATCCTGAGAGAATGGAAGCCATCTCCAAAATTGAGCCACCTAACAACCAAAAATATCTAAAATCATTCTTTGGTAAAATTAACTTCATAAGGAAGTTCATCTTAGGCTTTGCTAATATTTCTAGACATCTAAATGATATGATTTAGAAAGATGCTAAAATTTCTTGGAATGAAGAATTAAACAAGCCCTTTTCAGACATAAAAAAAGACAATTGGTCAGGCCCCAGTCTTGATAAGTCCTAACTTTTCAAAGGACTTTAACTTGTATTCATTTGCTTCAAACTACTACATGGCTACTGTCTTAACTCAAAAGGTTGATGGGAGTGACCATCCTATAGCTTTCATGATCACCAACTTTAAAAATGTAGAGGTAAACTATTCCATGATTAATAAGCAAGCCTATGTAATGGTAAAAGTAGTAAAAAAGTTTAGACAATACATCCTTAGAAACAAGGTACATTCCACCTTACCTAACCCAACCACAAAGCTTATGTTGAGTGAAAATGAGCTTGGGGAATGAAGGGGCAAGTGGATTTTAGTCCTACAGGAGTATGATATTGAAATGAAGATTGCCAAACTGGTGAAATGTTAGGGCTTAGTCTAGATGATAGCCAATACCAATCCTAAACTCCATATCATGCAAGTTGAGCAGTAGAACTTCTAGCCTAATGAGTGGTATGACTCCCTCATCCACTTACTTATCAATGGTAATTTCCCTCCAGGACTCACTAGAGAGTACAAGAGAGCATTGAGACTCAAATCAACTCATTACCTCATCAAAAATGGAGTATTATATAGAAATAACTTTGAAGGAATCTACTTAAGATGTGTTTCTAAAGAAGAGGATTCTTAAATCATGTCTACTTTTCATGAAAAACTAGGCAATAGACATCCTTCAGGGAGAACCAAAACTCACAAAATTATTAGGGCTGGGTACTATTGGCTCACCATATTCAAGGATGCTCATAAACATGTGAGATAATGTCATTCCTACCAGATATTTATCACAAAAAAACTAAAGTCAGCCATGCCTTTATAACTTGTAAGAGTGGACAAACCTTTTGCATAGTGGGGATTAGACTTTATGTGGGTGATCAACTCTAATTATTGTAAAGGTCACAAATATGTCTTAACTACTATTGATTATTTCACAAGGTGGACTGAAGCTATAACCATCAAATAATGTAGGATAGAGGAAGTGATCAACTTCCTAGAAGAAAACATTTGCACCAAATTTGGAACCCCAATTTCCTTAGTCTATGATAATGGATCTGCATTCATATCTATTGAAATGACTGAATGGTCTTATGATAATAGCATCTATTTGAAGTTTGCCTCTAACCATTATCCTCAAGGAAATGGAGTTTTTGAATCTACCTACAAGAATCTCATGAAGGCCATCAAAAAGTCTATTGTAGACAAGCCTAAAGCATGGCACAAACTCCTTAAGTATGCATTGTGGGTTGATATGATAATGATTAAATAGGCATTCAATGCTTCACTATTTATTTTGGTATATGGTCAGGAGCCCATATTTCCTATCACTTTAAATATCCCTACATTTACATTCATGTAGGAATACATGGAGGAAAGCCAAGAACTTGCTAATTCTAGGCTATTAGACATCATTCAAATGGAAGATGCCAGATAAAAGGCATTTATATATTTTAGTAAGCATCAAGAAACTATGAAAATATGGTTTGACAAAAGGTCCAATGTGAAGGAATTCAGATAGGGAGACCTAGTCCTCCTTTGGGACAAGGCATTAAAGCCTAAAGGCAAACCTGGCAAGTTCACACCATTGTGGATTGGCCCATACCAAATTGTATAAATATTAGGAAAAAACACTTACAAATTAAGATCTTCAAGGAGCAGAGTTTACTTTTCCCACCAATGGGTAATATCTCAAGCACTACTTTGTTGTAGCCCCACTAAGATCTTCATCGAATAACATCTGTAAGATTACTTAGAATTTATTTTCTAGACCACTTATTTTCATTTAATTCTTAGAATTTATCACCTTCAAAGAATTGAAATATCTTCAAGGAGCAGAGTTTACTAGACCACTTATTTTCATTTAATTCTTAGAATTTATCACCTTCAATTTCTTATCATAAAAGAATTAAAAATCTATGTAACTAGTAAATTGGAAAAGGATTTTAAATTTTCTCAACCATAGTTGATAATAAATTTTAGTAAGCCCCCATCATATAACCATAAGTATTTGGTGGGTGTGTCAAGTATTTAATCTATATTTATACTCTTATCATGGTGTAAATACATAAATCTAGTCATATGTACTTGACAATTCTAATTCATTAAACATCTTAAACCATATGACTTACACCCAAATACATGACTAATATTCACCTTTCCTTTAAGACATTTATCTATAAATGGGATCAATCCTTTATTTGTTATCATTTTTACATATAAAATTCTAAGTCAAATGATAAAACTTCCTAATACCACCCTTAGACTATCTTCAATGTAGGATATCTACCTTGTTATTTTGGGACAATTCCTCACTAGCTAGAAAGGAAAGCTAATATAGGCATAACCACCTAGAGAAACCACTTCCCATGCCACATAATGACTAGTTTACAAATTTCAAAATAAACATTAGGATCCTATCATGCATTTCATTATGTTAATGTTTAACCCTAAAATATAGAATCAAGGTTTATGGTTAAAGGGGTAGAGATAGCCTAGGGCATAAGGGTGATAAACTATTTCTATAACAAGCTAATTAATTACAAATTTACATAAACAATATTTTGATTTTAAATACTAAGATATGGTAAATATAGTAAGTAAAACTAATTATTCCTATTACAAGAAATGGAAAATAATGGTACTTATCTAGATAGAATGTGATGGAAATAAACTAGATCTATATTATGGATGAGTTGTTAGATTCTAGAAATTTGAGCTCTATGGCCTCAGACATTTGCATCAAACTTGGACAATTGCATTGATGCTTAGATCTAACCTAAATATAGATGTCCTATACAAAATACCTACTAGATATAAATGTGACCACTTATGATATTATGGGTTGTGTGTTTCCTTTAATTTGGTGTGCTCATATCTAGATCATGGGTTATCACTCCTTGTCAAATAAAAAAACACTAGTTCTTCATCACCATAGTGATTGTGGAAAAAATGGGTTAGTGGGCTCATGGTGTCAAGCTAACCCTAAAGATCCCCCTATTAGTGGGTACTTACTACATATACACTAATATTAAGATAGCCTTATACTAATGTAATTCTCTCCTAAAGTGTTGGATTGTGTGTGCATAAGGGTGAAATATGTGAAAAATAAGTACAATAATGACCTAAATTGGAACTAGGCAAATATGGATCATGGAGTGATCCTTCAATAATTCAGATCTATATATGTGTTCTCCCTATGAATTATATGGAAATAGGGTAAAATAGGGAATATTCTCTCCCTTGAATGATGGATTAAATGTTTTTAATAAGTTGCCTTGTGATTTTTTAGGTATGTGCTATGTGAATAATGAATGGGGATTGATCATGTATATATGCCAGTATTTTTGGAGAATATATCACATTAAATAACTTATGTTTACCATAGGGATACATTTCATTTTAAAATTTTATGACTTTATGGAATTGGACACTTGTGTTGGAATAAGACACTTGTATTGACATAGGCATCTGACTAGGATGCAAGTATCCAAATAGCTAGAAAAGAGGCACAGGTCTAGAACTTTCAAAGATAAAAGATAAGGAGTTTTATATAATTCTAAGTATGATTTAAGGTTTGAGTCATCATCATAACATTGGTTAAACTAAGAGATAAGTAATAGGTGCATAGATATATTAGATGCATGCCTTTCAACAATGAGAAAGGTCTAGAATTGAGAGGAATAGTCTATATTTTCCAAGTATACAAGATTGATGTGATATATAATTCAAAAATATTGTATACAGTTGGATAAAAGAATTTGTCAAAAGGTTTTCCTATAAATATATATCAAAGGTCATTCATTTTCCTCATTTACTATCACTTGGTTTCTAACTTACACACTATTTCACATTAAGTAAATCTTACCTATTATTTGAAAATTCAAATTAATTCACAAGGAGAAACCACAAGCCAAGTTTAGAGTATCTCAAATAAAGTTAAGATTTATCATTATCAAGTATCAAATCCATTTTTTAGCTACATACATATATTCAAGGAACATAATTTCACAATCACTCTAGGTGGGAGAATAATTTGGGGTTGATTTCCCTCTTTTGAGTATTATATATGTAAACATCCATCAATCATCAAGGGGGTGATTGAGGTCAATTAAACCCATTACACTCCCCATTTTTCTTAGATTTAAATATTTCAAGGTACTCTTAAGGTTTCAAAGACAAATTAAGGAAAAAGGGATTTTTTCATAACATAATCTAAATTAAAATATCCCAACTTACTTAGTAGATACATACATAAAAGGTGTAACAATAAAAAATTTCATCATAGTTAATGTATACAAGTTCATGGCCAATAGAATCAAGTGGCTTGTGATGCTGTCTAGATACAATAGTCCTATGTAAGAATATTATTAGATTAGATTTTACTTTTGATCTGTCATTATCAAAGTTTGGATTTTTATATCTTTTTCCTATTAGTAACTAGCCATAGTTAAATAGGATAAATTCGCTAGTCAACAAACTCACGTGGATTATGATGCAATCCATAAATAATGATCATGAGTATAGATAGTTTCAGAGTCTATTCTTAATCCTAAGCATGCACATTCACATCTTTTTCTGATTTCCACTTTTAGATATTTGAAATGGTCAACGAAAAACATAACTTGAGATAAGTACATTTATTCTTAGTTTATTCCAAAAATATTAGCTTTCCACATTTATCAATTTTTGAAATCAAAACTATTAATTATTTTACATCTTTAGCATTCTAATATATATCTAGTTTTACACATATTAGTTACAACACATCTATTATTTTATGAAAAATAAGGTAAAAAATATTGGATTCCTTATATATTGGCATTAATAAAATCCAAATATAACAAAGGCCAAAATGAATAATATGTAAACACAATCCTTCTTCAATTATTAATGTTGTAATATCTAATCATAGATATTACCTATCACTAGTAGGTGTCAAAGGGAATGCATCAATTAGTTTATTCTTCCTACACCTAGACCTCAAGGTTATTTCATTCACAATCCTAATCCTATTATTCACCATAGATTATATAAGAATTTAATGTTCATGCAATCAACACTAGACAAGGATGAGTACCTCACTTGTCTTGTTAGAATGAAGTTTTCTAAAATGTTACTCCTCAACCCCTTCCACCTCTTAAAAGGAAATCAATAAATCTAAGGGTTATGATCTCATTGACAAACTAAGGATTACACCTACTAAAATTTATATTTTAGAGCTATTAAAAAGATCAATAGTCTACAAAGATCTATTATATGACACATTGCATGATGCAACTCTTCTTAGTGATACATGGCCATCATTGGTTACTTCTATCATGAATAAAATAAAATATATCAACAAGGACATCACCTTATATAATTATTATTTACCTCCTAATCATATAATATATCAAAATATTCCATTTTTCATTCAAACTTAGGTCATGGGAAAAGAATCAATCATGTGTTTGTCCACAATGGTTCAGGAGTGATTTTTTTCCATTCTATTATTTTATAATAATTAGGTACTGATATGAAAAATATTATAAAATTAAAACATATTACCATAGGATTTAATAATACTAATTTTCAAACACTTTGAACTATCACATTGGACTTGCTAGTAGGTCCTAAGATAGTGCCCAATGTTTTTCAAGTCATTACAACTAATTAAAATACAACTTACTTTTGTGGAGACCTTGGATTCATTCCATGGAGGATTTACCTAATAAATTCCATAGATGTATCAATTTTATATGTATAACATATGAATATACTCTTCTAATAAATGATATCCATTTCATATATTACAAAATGGTTGGATCATAATTTGAGGATCATTCTATTAAACCACATGCATAAATTTTCACATTTGATCAAATACATACATATGAGGTAGGTGAAATAGATACTAAACATGACAAAGCATAAATCACAAACATTAAAAAATATACACATAAATTATTACTAGTTACCATATAACAAAAGGAGAACATACCAGATCTCCCTCTTTTGGCCAATTCAAAATATCTTAATTTCATAATTACATATTGGTATAATAGTGATGATGATGATATGTAAGATCCAAAAAATGACAAGTTGTATAATCTAAATTTTAATCTTCTCATTCCAAAAGAAAACTTATCTCATACTCTATTCACACTTGTGGGAATTAGAACATATGGATATGACTCACTTAATTCCTTTTTGGATAAATCACAAACTAATATAGAGACACAATATACCAAGTATAAAGAAAAAGATATTGTTCAAGAAAATTAACATAATCAACATACTAATACTTGTTACAATATTAAATCACAACAAAAAGTGAAGATCCAAGATTTATATCTAAATTCACATCCCTTGAAGATAATATTTTACATGCATACACCATCATCATGATATATTCAATGTTATATCTTCTAAGGAACAAGTGCAAGCATAAAAAAAAGAACAATTAAAATTAATAAATTATCAAAAGAATAAATTGAATAAAAAATATTTTAAATAGAAAAATTAGAATAAGAAAGGCAAAAAAATGAGCCTGATAACAAAGAAAGGTTATGTAAAGAACAATTACCAATGGAAAAGATATAAAAGGATAATTTACTATAATAATAAGCCATAAACGAGAAGTTACAAGAACAAAAGTAAGACAAGAAAGCAAACATCCTAAAGAAAAGGTTTCTCATAAATTAAATTCAAAATCAAGACATACCAAATAAAGTTAATGTGGTCCCAAGAGAGGTAACTAAGAGGCAGTCTTCATATCTAGAGTCTTTGATTTTTAATATTCACATTGATGGAAAGAAATGTATCAAGGTCAAGATTACCTCTTATCCTCAGGATAAAATGTGTCATGGCATTTATCTTATATCTTAGATATGGCAGAGAACACTTGTGTAATACTACCAAAACTTATTGTTGCATTGAATCCATTAAATTATTGATAACACTAAGATTAGAAACATTTTCCATTTTATTTCACATTGAACCTACTTTGTATCAATATAATGCAAAAATGGGAAAACAATGATAAGAACAATGGGGGAAACATTGGGTAACGATCATGACTATGTCACATTTGAGCATAAAGCTTTAATTATTATAGCATTGTAATAACCATAATTTTTTATAACACAAATATAAATAACTACAATATGATTAATTAATCAGAGTTAAGCACAAAAATTAAAGTGAGATCCATAACTATGTCATAGCCAACATAGGAACTAGACTAATTCCATAAATTACTAGTGACTTTATTAGGAATCATTTTAACCACTTAGTATTGAAATAAAAGTGGGTCGGTGTGGAAACACTCATGTACGCTTGTCTACGTACTTCAACATGACCTTCTTAGTAAAGCCATCATTGACTTATACACTCACTCAAGTACCTGTATAGGTTATAAAAGAGATGGTACCTCATCTGGTAAATCATAAAAGTTCAAAAAATACATGTAGGAAGTAAGAAAAATTCAACAGAATAATAATCATAGTAATCTTGCATAAGCAAGATCTAATAAATTCACATGTAACAAGAAGTGATCAAGAAAAGAAATATTTCCAAAAGTAACACAAAGATTTGAAACACTTTATTAAATTCATAAACAAGCAAGGTATGAGGTTGAAATCCCATTTTTAGGTAGCTTAAGGATGTTAGATCAAAGAAATAAGTTTACTAATTAAGATTCTTAATATTTTTCAACCACCATGCTTATATTCCACTTGGGAACATCTTTCCTTTTTACAAGACAAGGTTTGTCCCAAGGTATAGGTCAAAACATACCTACTTAATGATCTTATTAATTTTACTCAACCCTAATAGGATATATAAGCTCACATAAAACATCACTATTTTAATATGCATGAGTTCTTAGAACTTAATGTACTTTTATTAGGTTAACCATTAACCTCAATCTAAAATGGATTAAACTACATCTTAGATCAATGTTGTTTAAACCAAGCATAAAAGTATTATTTAATACTTTAGGTTAGTAATTTCTCATTCCTATCTTCAAGGAATATTTATTGATTTCAAATTAATTATTATAGCTCAATCATTAACCTTTATCACATCCTTTTCATTATAATGAAATAGATTAACTTTTTATTATTTTAATGATCAATTCCAAGTGTGAAGCAAATGATCCTCAATCAAACCATGCCTTAGTTGAAATAACCATTAAATTTTAAATTATTTAATGACTTTACCATTTACATGTTTATTTTCTAAATTATCTTTAACATATGTACAAGATTTGGATATCATTATTTGTATCTTAATTTCCAAGTGAATGTGCAAGGCTATCCAAAATAGTCCTTTCACTTTAATAGTGCTATAAAAGTCTCCAATTTAAATGTTTGAATTGTAATAATCCTTATAATATATTTAACCTTAATCACTTTTAATGTTGTTTTAATTTGATCCTTAACAAATATTATACTATTAATTACAACCCTATATAACTTAAGATAAGTCTTAGGTTTGTTATAGTCCAATTAAGACACCATCTCATAATTATGAATGATTAAATTATTATTAATCCTTAAAAGAATATTATTTTATATTCTATCCTCATAATGAATAGATGGAGATAATTTCAAATTCTTTAGATAGATTTAAGGTTAACATATCACATTGTTTATGAGTAGGAATTAAGTAATTAAGTTAAATTGTATGTGTGTGTGTGTGTGTGTGTGTGTGTGTGTGTGTGTGTGTGTGTGTGTGTGTGTGTGTGTGTGTGTGTGTGTGTGTGTGTGTGTGTGTGTGTGTGTGTGTGTGTGTATACACACACACACACACACACACACACACACACACACACACACACACATACAATTTAACTTAATTACTTAATTCCTACTCATAAACATAAATATAATACGTTTCAAATTTTTGTATACTTTAATAAACATAATGCACACACAGTGCCTCACAACTAAATCTTATAACTATGATTTAAAAGCAACCAATTACTATTTCAACACCCAACTAACCCAATGTCATCTCTATTAGATTATAATATTGATAGTATTAAATAATCATATGAGCTTTACAAAGCTTCATTAAAACCTATTCATAGTATAATATATCTAAATGAACTTATACATCTATGCCAATAAATACATTTGCATTTTTAATCAATGCATAACCTTTTGAGATTCCAACAATAACATTCAATCCAAGTAATATAAAACTAATACAAGAATAAGATTAATTCATGTAGTTGTAGGTTCACGTTATCCATATGTCATAGCTATAAATGATGATTGAATGAATAATCATAACCACAAGTCCTCAATGAATGTTTATAATCATACATAACAACAAAATAGATAATTTGATATCTATAATATCAAATATAATTACATTATAAGTTAATTTGCATATACTAACCTAATTATGCAAACATAACATTAACATTGTTTCACATAAATAGTAAACATAAATATAATAAATGAAGTTAAATATACAATAATGAACCAATTCACTTTAAAATCAACTATCAAACAATTCAAATAGAAGAAGTAAAATAACCAATCTTCCACATGCAAATCCATTAGAGTAAACACCCACCTCTCCAATCCTAATGAGACCAACCATAAGTGTCCCTAGACCAACCCATCCATTACTTGGATGTGATTTTTGCTAGATGAAAGAAATGAGTAAGGTATAATGTCAACTGATCTTGACTTAACAAAACCAAATAATGAAAACATTTAAACAAGACTATTTAAAGTCATGGTTAATAACACTAACACCTTTGTATTTATTCTAGCTACAAAAGTTCATTTAGAACATTCTAATATTTAATATTAAGAGGGTAATCCATGGTGTTGCACCTACAATCCCCAATCCATTAGTAATATAAAGAACTCAAAATAAATGCATTTGTAAGACTACTAGGAACCCTAAATACAAAAAATATTCCTTAAATATTTACATCTAAGTAAAATGAATTAAGTGAATCAAATAATTTTTGAGAAAAGGAACTAAACTGAATACTGAAAACAAGTTTATAAAATATCTATGAAAAAAATTTCAACTTGTAGTAATCCAAAAAGACATCAAAACTCAACTCAAGTTGTTTGAAAAACAACACAGTCACACAACCAGTGTAAACAAAGTCAACTAAATTTTTGTAGAATATTACTAAAAAATCATTTATCACCACTTTTTAAGCCATCATAAAAAAATCATTGAATCTCACTTAATTTCCAAATCAATATTGACCAACAGAATCAATGAAAATTCATGATGGAAAGATTCTAAGATCATTATCTCTATCTGATAGTGATAATAATGACTGAAATCATTCATACAAAATTTTAAATTCAAACCATATTTCAAATCTCATGATGAATTCAGTCACCCATATAATCCATAACCCTATGTCAAACAATTATGAACATAATCAATATCATGAGAATAAGAATAAACTTCCACCATAGTTTAAAAACCTATAATGATTAAATTAAAGCCCTAGTTACAAGACTAAAAATGAAACACACTAAAATAATAATAAAATAATGTTTTAAGCAAAAGTTAGATGGTATTCAAACCCCATCTACAACTCAAAATTTTATTTATATTCTTCTAAGGTCATAGCCTAAAATGCAAATGTTAGTGTTTATTCACAACAAACAACCCAAATAAAATTTGTTGTATAAATCTATGGTTTCAACTCGTAACCAAGCTTTTAAAAACATAATAAGAACCCATAATATAAAATGCATAGTCATAGCCCTAAATGGATTTTTAAAATAATAGTGTACTTCCATAAAAACAAAATTATATCTTCCCAACATACATATAGGAAAACTATTATCTACATGCCATAGTTGAGTTTGTATGGCTTTATAAATATTTTTGTTAAAACAATATCTAAAACCCAAATTCAAACTCAAACACTAAAGAGTTTTAATCACATAAAAAAGATTTAAAAAACAATCTGTTAGCAAGACACAAAATAATCAAAGGATTGCATTCAATTTTTCTTTGAAAACCCAATTCAATACAATAGGGCTAAACTATAAAAACAATTCAAAAAATCAAACACATTACTTGCTTGAGTGCTAGATGAAAAAATGCAAAAAAATGATGATTTTACTTCTTTTCCTTGCCTCCACAAGCTTCCATCCTTTTCCATGATGAATGAAAAAGACCATTTGACATCTTAAAGCTAACTCAAACCACCAAAAACTCCATAAAAACTACCACATAGCTTAAAAACTAAAAAACCTACTATAGTTCAATCTCCAAGAAAAACTCATTTAAATAACTACATTCTTATTTCCCTTTACCGCAATGCAAAAATTTTGGCAGATTTTCCCCAAGAAGAGAGCTTCCAACATGCATTAAAATTGACCAAGAAGAACCCTAATATGGTTGAGAATAGTGTTGATGCATTTTTCCTTGAATGGCAAGCTAATGCCATTGATTAAAGTCATAAACCAAAACAACCACTTTGAATAATGCCAACCCCATGGTGGTTTGTGTCCCTCATGACCTATCCAGAACTAAGATAAGAATTTTTATAATTAAATAATGAATGCCACAAGAGTTGCATACCATAACAAAGACCTTTAAAAAATTTAAAAAATAATGACAAGATGAATTCAAATGTTTTAAAATTCCTTTAAATTGTAACAATGATTATTGCATTTAATTAAAAAACAAAATAGAACTATGAATATAATCAAGTCACTCAAAAATTAAAACATTAAACAAGACTCTATCTGTGAATAAGATAACATTCAAAGAACAAATCGATGTCAAAAAATTGATAAGTATCAAATTAGGTTTAAGAATCAAAATTAACAATTGAGTAAAGCAATCAACAAATAAGGAGTCAAAACCAACTAATGATCAACTCATAAATGAAATCAAATCCAATAAATGATATCATTCAATAATATAAAATATGCATATAAAAATAGCTTAAAGCATTCAAAACACTCAAAGCTCAGTTTTTCATTTTAAGTTCACTATTTTTTTGTTAACTTTCTCGACCTAACCTAACTAATCAAATTCAGATTCAACCTAGCTCATATCTAGTACCTACAATCATAACAAACTATCAATAGTATTCATCATACTACATAAGAATAATAAATACAATCGCAACATAAAATGTAATAATATAACTAAACTGAATAAGGAATTAATAACTCATTAAGCATAAATATCAATGTTGTAATGAAAATAATATCAAATAACTATCTATATAATAATCAATAATGGATTAAACATAGATTGTAAAACTTTACCACAATAATAATCCAAACAACTATGTATCAAATAGTTCATAACTAAACCATAAAAAACAAGTGAAGTAAATGCAATCTAACATGGTCATGACATCCTCCCCCACTTGGAAGAGAGAAGTCCCATTAATCAAAATAGATAAGGATAATATTTCTTGAAAATAATATCATCTTCCCAAGTAGCACTTTTTTTAGACAAAGGATCCCATTGAACCAAAATTTGGAAAATCTTATGATTTCACAATCTATTGTTGTGATGGTCTAGGATTTTCACTAAATCCAACTGCATATTTTCATCTTTTGAAACCTCAATATGAGTCCAATCCAACACATGAGAAGGATCATGTATATAATTTCTCAATAATGCAACATGAAAAACATCATGAATCTAGGATAGAGAAATAAGAAGGTTAATCTATAGGCAATATGACTAATTTTCTCCAAAATTTTAAAGGGTCGTACAAACTAAGGAGATAATTTGGATGACTTTCCAAACTCAATTGAACTTTTTTGTGGTCTAACACATAGATAAACTTTATTACCGACTTTAAATTCATGTGTAAATCTATTTAAATTAGCATAAATCTTTTACCTATCAGAGGTAACCTTTAGATTTTACATTCTTATTTCCATTTTTCTATCATACTCCTATAAAACATCAAGACCAACAATACTTCTATTTTTTAAAATTTTCAAAATCAGATAAGTGTAAATAAATTTTCCATTTACCTTGTTAATCCATCACATATCTTAACATGCCTTCTAAAAATTTATTTAGTCTTTCTATTTGACTATCTATTTATGGATGATAAGACAAACTAAAACTCAATCTTGTACCAAAATTAGTAGTCAAAATTTTCCAAAATCTTGAAGTAACATGTTTATCTCTATCAAATATAATAACTTCAAGAATTTCATGTAGCCATACTATTTCTTTCACAAACCATTTAATAAACACAGATGCATCATTGATTTAATTTATAGCACTGAAATGACCAACTTTAGTAAACTTATCTATTACAACTAGAATAATATCATGTTTGCTTTGAGATTTAAGAAAACCAACTATGAAATTCATATAAATCATAATCCACTTACCATGTGGAACCTCATGAGGATACAACAATCCTCTTAGATGGTAATGTTCAAATTTCACACATTGAAATTCCAAACATTTTGACACAAAGTTAATAAATTCAAGTTTAAAACCAAACCAATAATATAGAATTTTTAGCTCATGTGTTATCTTCATGACACTAGGATGAGAAAAGTGAGGTGATTCATACACTTCTTTTAGCAAAATGTTCCTTAAGTCACCAGACTCAGGGACATAAATTTTATTTTTATGTTTGATTAAACCATCTTAATAAATAGAAAATTTAGCCAAACTTTCACTACATCTTAGCAAAAATTATCAGAATACTATTGCTCCAAAATTATAATTCTGAAATTATTATGTAGAACAAGGCAATGAGATATGTGTGTCATCTAAGTGTATCAGTAACATGATAATTAATAACTTTAACATATGAAATATTTATATAAAAATTACTTAGAATTTCTATCCATCTATATTAGAAAACGTTCATATTATCTTGGGAAAATAATTATTCTATGCTATGATTATTAGATTTTACTTTAAAATGCTTACCCAACAAAAAGTGTTTCCATTACTTCAAATCATGAATAATGGTATAAAGTTTTAGTTCATGAGTGGTGTAATGTTTCTCATGATATTTTAGTTTTATTGACTCATAAGCCAAAACTAAATCATCCTAAGCTAGCATGCCACCCAAGCCTTCTTTAGATGCATCAGCTTAGATTTTGAAATTATCATTGGGATTTGGTATAATAAGTACAAGTGATATAGTTAAAAATTATTTAAGCTTATGAAAATCTTGTTCACACTTATATTTACAAACAAACTTCTTACCCTTGCACTACAAAGAGGTTATTGGGTTAGCCCACTTGTGATTTTAAAAAAAAAACCTTCTATAATAACCATTTAGTTCCATAAAATTGTGTACTTAATGTACATTTTTAGGATCTAGCCACTCTTGGATATATTTGATCTTTACTAGATCAACAATAATGCTAACCTTAGATATTATGTGACCAAATAGTGGATATCCATTTGAAAGAAAGCACATTTATACAACTTACTAAATAATTTATGCTTCCTTAGACTTTACAACACTAAACATAAATGTTGTTCATGTTTAATTACATTCTTATAATAGATCAATATGTCATCAAGGAAAACTAGAAAAAACTTGTCCAAATAATTCCTGAATACATTATTCATTAGATTCATAAATACAGTAGGTGTGTCATTCAAACCAAAGGGAATTATCATAAATTCATAGTGTCCATACCGATCTATGAAGTTAGTCTTATGAATGTCTTCATCTTTAATTCTCATTTGGTGATAAATTAATCTAAAGTCTATCTTATAAAATATAGATGCATCCTTCATTGATAAAAAAATTATCTATCCTTAGAAAAAGATAATGATTCTTGACAGTGACCTTGTTAAGCATGCAATAGTCAACACAAATGCAAGGTTCTATCCTTATTTTCACAAAGACCACATGTGCACCACAAGGTGACACAATTGGTCTAATACAACCATTTTCTATTATATCTTGTAGTTGAACTTTTAACTCCTACAAATATGCTACATTCATATGATAAGGTGCTTTAGATGGAGGGGATACCCATGGTGCTACATCAATAGAAAAGTTAAACTATATCTTAGGAGGTAAACCATGTAGTTTATTTAGAAATACATATGAGAATTCTTGTATAAATGGATATTATTGTAATGTTATTTCTAATACAGGTGTTGTCTCATGCATCTATACAACATAATATATATAGCCTTTAAAGACTAATATCTTCAACTAATAGAAACTTTCATACTTTAGGTTTCAAAAAACCTTTAATTACTACCAATTTTTCCATGTCATCACATCATTTAATTATTTTATTATAACAATATAGATTGGCTTTATGCTACTTTAACCAATCCAAGCCTAGAATAAATCAAAAGAACCAAGAGGAGCTAAAAATAGTTTAACTTTGGTCTAAAAATTACCCAAGTCTAAGTTGATTTTTTCAAGACACTTGGAGTTTGACATCCTTTTACCTAAGCCAAACTCAACATCCCAACTATCCTTCAATGTCACAAGATTTAATTTACAGTTATTCACTAACTTTGAATTAATAAAACTATCTATTTCTCCTAAATCAAGAAAAATTGAAACAAAAATATCATTTAATTTACCTCTAAATTCAATAGGGGTTTCTTGAAAATATGAATTTATATTATCCACAATTGCATAGACCTTATGGTTAGCTAATTGAACTATTTTTAGCTTAGGACAATCCATACAGTAATGATTATCACCATATTCTTAGCATATTGTAGTCTTTTGAGGTGACACATGAATGATATCTGCCCTAATGGCAAGTATATTTTTACTACCTTGTGTTTTATTTCTCTTAAAATTTGTAGACTTAGAAAAAAATTATTCTTAAAGTTTTTGTTATGCCATTTAAATTTCTTGAAATTCTTAGGCAAAGGGGATATATTTTTATTTTTGGACAGCTATCTATTCTATTTAAAATATTTTCTTGGTCTTTGATGAGTATTTTCTTTATCTTCTACCCTATGAGTAGATTTAATAGTTATAATCAGAGTCTTAGGATTAGCTATGTTGATAACATGCATCAATATCTCCTTCAACCCTAGTTTAAACTTGGTAACTTTAGTCTCTTCATCATGCTTGTAATTAACATGATGAAATAGGTTTAAAAACTTGTTTTCATACTTAGTTACATACATATTCTCTTGTTTTAACATCTAAAAATCAATTATTTTATGTTTCTTAAGGTTTGATCTAAGATACCTCTTATTAAACTACCTTTCAAAAGTAGGATAGGTAAGAGTCATTACTTGTTAACCCTCTAAGGCAAAAATATGGTTCCACTAAAAGTGTTTCAAATCTTACTAACTGATAAGAAATCACTCTTTATTTAATATTAGAGGGCATATTATGAAGGTTAGAGTACATCTACAAGTGATCCAACCATGTATCATCTGCATCACTAGATTCCTCACCTAAAAAGGTTGGTGGAGGTAACTTTTTTAGTTCCTTGATAATAAAATCAACCATATTTACATGGTTGTCTTGAATTTCTTGCTCACCAACTTGCCCTTATTATCTAAGAGGAGTTTATTTAGGTGGAACACCCTCCAAGTCATTCAATATTCATTCTTAGGCATCTAAAATTTTTGTATGGAATTTAATGTAGTAAGTATTCCATTAAAGACTAACTCTTGGTTAGCATTAGGGTTATTTTCATCATGGTATACACTCCAATATTTATTATAGAATTATTGATAGGATATTCCTTTTGTTTAGTAATATTGGCCCTATGACCTCTACTTTTACTAGGGTTAACATTCCTTGGGTTGTTATTTGCCATTTCAGATCTTGTTCTCACCATCCTGAGGTGAAACAAATAACAACTTAGATGGACAAGCAAAAAAAAATCCCCAAAGTTTCCTAGAGCTATAAAACTTGCTTTGATACTAATGTGTAACAATCATTATTATATTTATAAAATCAAGACAAATAAATATGATATAATTAATTAATCAGAGTTAAGCACAAAAATAAAAATGAGATCCATAATTGTCATAGCCAACACAAGAACTAGACCAAATCCATAAATTAACAATGACTTTATTAGGAAGCATTTTAACCACTTAGTATTAAGATAAAAGTGGGTTAGTATATAAATACTCACTCATGCCTATCTTCTTATTTCAAAGTGGCCTTCCTAGCAAAGTCATAACTAACATATACAATTACTTTAGTACCTACAGGGGTTATAAAACAACTAACACCTCATAGGGTAAATGAGAAAAGTTTAGCAAACAATTATAGGAAGTAAGACAAGTTCAACAGAAGAATCATCATACTAAGCTTATATAACCGATATCTACCAAATTCACATGCAACAAGAATTGATCAATAAAAATAAATATTTTCAAAAGCAATGCACATATTTGGAACACTTTAAGAAGTTCAAAAATAATCAAGGGATGAGGTTGACATCCCACTAGTAGGTAGCTTGAGGACATTAGATAAAATGTATAAGTGTACTGATTAAATTTATTAATATGATTCAACAACCATGCTTATGTTCCACTTGGGGACATCTTTCCTTTTCACAAGATAGGTTTAGTCTCAAGGTATAGGTCAAAGCATTCCTACTTAATGATATTATAAAATTTTGTCAACCCTAATAGGTTATACAAACTCACATAAAACATCACTATTTTAATATGCATGAGCTCTTGGAACTTAATGCACTTCTATTAGGTTAGTCATTAACCTCATTATAAAATGGATGAAATACATGTTAGATCAATGTTCTTCAAATGAAACATAACATTGTTGTTCAATACTTTAGTTTAGGTCTTTATCATTCCCATTCTAAAGGGATATTTATCAATTCCAAATTAATGATTATAACTCAATAATTGGCCTTTATCACATCCTTTTCATTATATTGAAATATATTAACTTTTTATTATTTCAATGATCAATTCCAAATGTGAAGTAGATGATCTTCAATCATAACATGCTTTAATTGGAATAAACATTTTATCTTAAAGTATTTAATGACTTAACCCTTTCCAAGCTTATTTGCTAAATTATCTTTAACATATGTATAATATTTGGATATCATTATTTGTATCTATTGAGGTCAACATCCCCCCCCCACCATTTTTGAAAAATGGGAACCCTTATGTCAAATTGTGAAAATTTGTACCCCAAATTGAAAATATCATTTGATCAAGAGCATCATTATCATGTTTTTACATATATATTTTTATTTGAAGATCATCCACACTTGGTTTGGTTGGCTTATTTTTTCATTACTCTGGTTTGATCTTATTACTAATATTAGATCTTTGTGTTTTAGGTTGCAGGTTCAATGGAGTTCATTCAAAATGGGAAATACTCAAGGTTTTGTGTTTAAATGTTTTTATAGCCTTTGGTCTATAATAGATGAAGGGATTTCATATTTTAATTGATAAAACCCTAGTATAAGGTTTTAACCTAGGTTCCTTTTGAATTCAAATTTGGTAGGAACATTTTACATGAGAGTAGTTAATTATGCCATGGACTTAATTTAATTTTTATCCTAAGGCTTAGTCATGTTTTTCAACACAACCAAGTCTTAGTCTAAAAATTCTATGTTGGGTCCCTTTACATCTCAAACCCCTTTGTTCTCTTTTATCTTAGTATGGTCTAAATAATGTAGGATCCCTTGTCATAAAGCTTTATCCTAAAGTTTTAAACCCTAGGTTAAAACATTGACTTATCTTTCATTATTCATGGGGTCCTTTTTATTATGTTTATGACCTTGGTCCAAAATAATTATTCCAAGTCCCTTTTAATTCATGAGGTCACTTTAATATGCCTTGGACCTAACTTAAGACTTTAGCCTAAAATCTTTATTCACATTTATTAATATGAATGAAAACCTTAGATTAAGACATTAGCTTAAGTCTTATATATTATTCCTAAGATGACTTAAATATTGTGCTTGTCTGTAGGATCAATGATCCATGTTTGCTCAGGCAAAGTTAATCCAATAGAATGAGATCAAAATTAGAAGACTAAGTAAATAAATCAATCTCACTCGATGCCATGAATATTTATTAGATAATATGAGTTTTCTCAGATGAGAAAATCTAAAAACATATAATCTAGGTTGAAAATTCAAGCCATGAAAAAAGGGTTAAATTTTGAGCATGTCCCCAAGATCAATAGTACATGTTTACTTTCCTGATATTGATCAGATAATGCAAGTTGAGTTAAGAATTTAATGGAGCCTCAAGACAAGTGAGAGGGTGACAAGTGTCACCTTCTTAGTAAAGGAATATTGAGCAACCAATGGCATTCAACCTCAAAGATCAAAATCCAACAAAGTGTATTTACTAGATAAGGATAATCCTATGGCATGATATAAATGTTGAAATGTTAAGATAGATGTGGAGATGACACATGGAATAGTTATAGGCCACTAAATTAATTCTTGAGCATCTTTTTAAGGTCAATGCTTTATATACAATCATACATATTTAGATTAATGGTCTATAGAATAGGAGGTATAATTAAGTAGGAATATCCAATAGAGCATATTTGATCCAAAAAATTGAGATCAATGGTGTGTAAAAAACATTGAAAGGTCAAGGCTAATTAAAAAATAACAAGTTTCATAACCATAGGGAATGTAGTGAGTAGCCAATGGCATCCACGTTCATTGATTGAGATCAATAGTCCATGTTGATCCATGTAAAGATGATCCAATGATGAAAAATCAAGCAAGGATTTCTTTAAAAAGGGCAATGGTCATTTTTCAAATATTAATGAGCAAAGTATCATGAAAATTCCATAATGATGCCATGAAAGCAGAAAGTGACAAATTTAAAGATCTTGTGGGTTTACAAAGGTAAAGGTATAAATTCAAAGATCAAAATAAAATCTAAGGCACGAAGCTCGCATATGTTCAAACATGATGCCACCATTAAAACATTAAGGAGACCTTTAGAAAATTCTTAGAATCTAGAAAGGCTTAATTTGACCTTGTGAATATTATAATTGAGCCAAGGAAGATGAAATTGTCTTTTACACAATAAAAATTCAATCTAAACTAAACTATATAACACTAGTGGGAAATTTGAGTGAATTTTGAGCCATGACAACCAAAAGAAGTGTCTCAAGGGAAGATGTGGAGATATATATAACCATATATGTAGAAGGAATAAATTTAAAATATACGTAGTTTGACACCATGGCTCTAAACATAGGAGATATCCATTAGTCCAAACTATTCTAGATGATTGAAGAGAAATATGCCATCACTAAAGAAGAGGAAAATAACATATCTGTGAAGAGGAGATACTATGATGTAGTAGTGATCTAGATGATAGGCCTTCATTATGTTATTATGAAACCTAAGGTAATGCAATGTATAGATATTATTTCTCCTATCTTTAGAGATGATAAAATTGATCAGTGGATAATAAATCATGAACGTAGCTTTAGGAAAATTTCTTATATTTATCTTATATCCTTTGAAAAATAATATAAATTTCTAAAGCCTTAAGTAGACATGGCCATAAAAAATGAGTGGGCCAATAAAAAAGACATGAAAAACATTCTTACCCTATGGTTGTACTTTGGGAATCAAGTGTCTTAGACTTCAATAACAACATCCCAATCAACCAATTTAGACCTAGGATCAGGCTGATCATGACTATGATGAATAGGCTATGTGTAAATTTAACCACCACATATATGGATGGGATATGGGTGCCTTTGCTCTATTTTATGGTTGAAAAGGAACTCACCCCTCCCTAGGGTGAGACAATCATCACTTGTTTGAGTATGTAATAATCTAAAATTAAGAAGAATATTAAGGGTTAGTTTTACATGATGTCATACTTATTGTATACCCTACTTTCTACAACAAAAATTCTTAGCCTTAGGTAATGGTTACCTCATGGGATAGAAATAGTCTCCCAATACTATTCAAAAATTGCATATTTGCTAATATAGGGAGCATATTCAATTTATTTGTGATTGTGTTTACCTAACCTTAGTTGAGGATATTACAGGGAATCTAATGCCAAGGGTAACCCCTTGATCAAAAATACAATTGAATCCATGGGGGACATCTAGTTATATCCCGATTACACCATAATCAAAATTAAAGGAAGATAATACACCCCCCTTACACTAACAGTCCATGTGCCAGTCAAACTAGCTAAACAAGAGGTAGTATATGAAATATGTAATGGTATAGATGGTATTTTCAAGACCAAGAGGAAGGGAATGATCCACACCCTCCCCATAACCATTGGTAGGATTGTGTTTCAATAATGGGATAATATTAAGGCTACCTCCAAACATATAACCTCTTTTAGATTACAACATGATGAAATAAGGTAGTGGGATCCCCAAGGAAGAGTTGTGGGGCACTTGAAAGATAAAGGAATCAATGTAGTTTATGAGCATCAACCTAGCACCTTTGATCCAATGTACACCAAGGCATCTTCATTTATCAAGGTCTTGGCAAGAGTGAATAAACATAACATCAAATCAAAATCAAGACTACTAAGGGAACATAAAAGAAGTGATGATATATGGTAGTTAGGACTAAGGTAGTACCATTTACTAGTAGGTCCATCTTATATACCTCCTTCAACATAGCCACAAGTAGAGGTGCAAAAACCCTGAGGCTCAAGTTAAACAAATTCCAAAGGAAAAAAGGCTTGATGAGATTGCATCTTCCTCAACCCAGGTAACAAAGCAAGGGTCACCTATTGATGAGATTAACATAATACCATTAGAACCTAGGGAAATAATTTAGGATATACTTACGATGATATCTAGTGCTTACCAGTCAGTTGAAGAAGAAGGTCAAGTTGAAGAGGTAAAAAAAGAGAATGGAAAAGAAGTAGCATTTGAATTAGTCCCTTTGGCCATCCCTCCTAAAATAAAGGTTGAGCTTGCTATGATTCAAATAGAGGCAAGAAACCCTGGTTAACCTTCACCCATCCTTTGAGTGAGGTCAACCACTTTAGTGAAGAGAATGTGATACAAGGTCCAACCATTCTTGAGTGGTTTATAAATGAAAAGTTACAAAAAGCTCCTACTCTGCATCATCAATTGGAAATAACAAAGGCTATCAGTATCACAACACATGAGGAACTTAATCCATGGATTGTATCTTTGTAAAAATAATAAGAGAAAAAAATGGCTTCTCTAAGGGAGCCAAGCCAAAAATAGATTTAAATCCTATCCCCAAGGATAATGGAGTCTCTAGTTGGTGTCAAATTTGACCCAACAATTGCCAGTCTATAGAGGGTGACTGAGAAGAAAGCCATGGTTAGAGGACAACATTTCACTTTATAAAAAGTGGAACCATTTCTTTAATTGACTCCAGTAAGAGGAAAAAAACTAGGAGAAATCCCTATGTTTGAGGAAAATATGCTTGAATTGGCCCAAGCATAGTCAACCTAGTTGTAGGCTACCCTCAAAGGCATTCCATAGTAAAAGGAGTATCTAAAAAAGTAAAATGAATATTTAGAGAAGTAATCTATATTTTTAGTTCCTGATGTTATGATTAATATGTTTAAAGCATCCTTTTCTAATATGTTCAATTTTCTAAAGTTAATTAAGGTCCAAACAAAATGTATTGAGCTAATAAGATGCAACAACAAAAAGCTTAATCATCCAATGGTAGAATTAAAGAGATAAAATGAAAGAATTGACCAACATCTTGATAGAAGATTGAATCCCTAGTTTCAAGACCATTAGCTTGGCTCATATCAACATAGTCATTGGATTGATTGTGGATAAGATTAAGGGTTTAAGCACATGGTCTAAGTATTTGAAAGGTCTACTTGAGGAGGATAAGGAACTACTAAAAAAGATGGAACACTTTATGGGTACCATGATCACAGAACCAACTAAAATAAGCTCTATGGGCCTCATCATGGATGAAGAGTTCAAACATAGAACCACCCTAGTCATACATGAAGTCAAGAGTAGAATCCAAGGCAAATATGGAGTGGATAGTAGAAGAGACATGGATATGATCCTAATAGTAGAGGAAAATATTTTTTAATTAAGGAGAATTAAATAAGCCTTGGGAAGAAATGATAGAGACCTTAAAAACTTGGTAGACTAAGAAGATGAACTTTTCATGGAGCCTATTGTTAACCTCAGATTGTTTGATGAGTAGCATGAGAAGGCAATGCAGGTTTTTTAGTAGAAATAGGGGACTGCATTGACATAGGGGCCTCAAAGTTAGTCAAGAATATTATTATTTGTAGAAAATTTATAATATTTTGAAAATAGAATATTTTTCCTATAAAGGCATGTGAAACTTGTAAAACACATTGCCTATAGGTCAGTCATTTAGTAAAAGTCTAGGGTATTCTATAACTTTGTAAAAAAGGATAATTGTCCTTACACTTATACTTTAATAATTGGATATGACTAGTTGACATGCTTCCTTACCTTATATAAATGGAGTATATTCAATTGTAAATAAGGGGGAGTTTTTAGAGCCAAAATAATTCTTGTAACTTTTGAGAAATGAATACAAATGAGTATTTTTGTGAATTTTGTCCACATTTATCTATACGAATTGCTAACATTCTTTTCTCTCACTTTCTTGATCTAATTTTTATATTTGAATTGTGTTTATAGATTTTGGATGTGTATATTGAATTCAAAGTTACTAACTTGTGCCAATGCTAAGTTAATTAAAAGTTCTCAGGTTTATTTCATTTTCTTCATTTATTTTGTATTTGGGATAATGTTGTTTATTTGCAAGGGTGAATCTCTAAAATGAGCTTCATTCTTATTTGCATTATTTAATTCTTTACTTAGAGGCTTGCATAATTTATGGTGTGGTTTAGGATTAAGATGTTCCACTTCACACATTGGTTAAATGCATGTTCAGATGAAGTTTGGGATTTGTCATAATGTTTGGAATGAAGACCAACAACATCCTTCTATTTTTCCCTACCCTTCATTTTTATTTTTTCAAACAAGTCACCTTATATTAGCTTCATTGTAAATATCCATCTTAGATTAGATTTTAGCTTAAGTTTGAGCATAGTTAATTGAAATAAGGATAGATCTTAATAAAGTTCATAGATCAACTAGAGACCATGGTGGCTTCCAACCACCAAAAATTATAAATATTATGAAAAATTCCACCTACTTTGCCTCTATTCTATAAATAGATAATAGGATTATCATAACATGTAACTCATACACTGGGTTCTTTGAATCCTAAAATGAGAAGTGTCTCAAATATTCTAGGCACCTGTGATACATATTCAGGCATCAACATAAGATTTTGTTGGTGTTATAAGGAGGGCCTCCTTTAGTTAGATCATTGAAAATTTGGTATTTTTTAGCTCATTTTGGTGTGTTTTGATCAAATATTTATGTATTCTTTTCATATTTATGTTTCTTTTAGAATATTTGTCTAAAGATCATTGAGATTTATGGTCTTCAACCTATCTTTGTGCTTCCTTTAGGCAAATATCAATGTTCTATGAAGGTATGTAATTAATTATGGTAAATAAATATTAAGGTTTGTGGATCCAATGAGTTGAGGTTAGTAATATCTATTTTGTTCAAAGATTCATAGATCTTTTGTAAATTTGAGTTCATCTGAGCTTGAAACATGTAAAGATCATTCATGCTAACCTATTTGGACTTATCTTTGAGCTAATTTAGTTAAATATTGATGTCCTTTGATGTTATTTATACATATTTGTGAAAAATTGGCTTAATTTATAAGTTTGATTATCACTCTTTGTAAATATAGGAATTACACATCATATGTAAAATGGAGTTCAAATATTTTACAAGCTAGAATTGCCACAAGTAAGATTCTCACCAAGGTATGGCTTGGCTAGGTGGTTATCCAATCAATGTGCTAGGTATCATGCATGAATTACCAATAAATCCTAAAATTTATTTTCCTTCTTTCAATCCTAATAATGTTATCATAGCTGAAGAACATGTTAAAAGCTTTAAGGTTGATTTAAGACTTTTGAATGTTGTTCATGAAGATATATCATGTAGATTATTCCCATTTAATTTCAAAGATGTTGTATATGAATGGGTTTTCAAACTTTCAAAGGATTATAGCTAGATGGGATGATTTTAATATAATATTTATTGATCAAGTTGGTAAAATCATTATTCCATGCATTATGTATCAACAAGTCACCACTATTAAAAGAGATTCTAGTGAAACTATTAGAGCCTTCAATGCTAAATTATAGAAGTTGTATAGCAGAACCATAACTAATTATAGACTTGATGAGGATTTATCCTTAGAGATTTACAAGGATTATTTGTACCCCATGACTTATGTGTTCCTTACAAGGTTTTTTAGAATTATAAACACCTTGACATTGGCTTATGTTGAAGTTGTAATAATCAATGATCGAATGTAGCCTCAAGGTCAGCTTGCATATGCTATCCCACATATCAATCCCAATTTCCCAACACTAAATATCATTCTTAATTCTAATAAAACACTAATATTGAATAAATTTCCCTTAAACCATGCCCATCTTGGTTAGAATTTGGGTTTTTTGAATAATGCTACAAATAGATTTCATCCACAAGGATAGGGAGATTTAGTGGCCACTAGTAATATCCATCAAGTTCATAACTTAGAAACACCAAATAATGAAGATGATTCCATACTTAAAATGGTTTAAAAGTTGAGCACAAATTTTCTTCAATTATAAAAACAAGTGGGAAACAATGGGAAAAATTCTAACAAGGGTTATTCTTTTAAAAGGTTTAATGGACCTACAAATAGGTTTCATGATAATATTAATAATGAGTCATCTAAAAACATGAATGAAATTACTCTTTATGAATAGGTCTAGGTAATCATTTTAATGTCTTTGAAACATCTCAAAAGTGAAAATGACACATTTAGACCTGTACCTAATCAAGACTTTGTTGCAAGGAAATCTAGCTTTACAAGGACATCTAAATCCTTCATGGAATGAGATCTTGATTTTCCATTTCAAGATGAGGATGAAATTGAAGATGTTCCAAAATAGACTCATGACCTGGAAAAACATCTAAAGGAGAATCATGCATTGAGAAAATTAGAAATCATTCAACCTCTAGTATTTCCTCCTCAAAGTCTCAAGTCCTTTCCTTTATGAGAAGACATTTAAAAAACAACGTAGGGAGAGGAAGTGATGATGGTTCAAGATAAACAATCCCATGAAAAAAATAGTATGATGAGTTTCAAGAGACTTATCAAGAAATTTATTTAGCTGATATAGGTCAAAATCAAGTTGACCTCTCTTCAAAAGATAGCCAAGAAAATAATTCATATAGAGACATTACTGAAATTATAGATATCCCTGAGGAAGATGACTGGTGGTAGCAGTTATACAATGAATTATTGAATGAAATGGGGAAGATTGAGATGGTAGATGATGAGAGACAAAATCAAGTGGAAGAAGGGAATATTATTTTGGATATCCCAAAAAAAGTATAACTAGAACTAGATCTGAAAGATGAGATGTCATTCTTTACAGGAGATGAAGATGAGGCAAGTGCAACATATCAATAATTTTCATATGCTTAAAAATGATAATATTTCAAATAATTGTCTTGAAATATTAATGGACCATGATGAATAATCCTTTTAGGATGAATTTAAATATTTTTGTGCAAAGATTGGTAATCCTTAGATAGATCATGATGAAGATGCCATTATCAATCTATGACTGAAGCAAAATTAGCACTATTGTTGAAAATTAGAAGAATTTGGGAGGAATATGATTGGGTCTTAGATTGATATCTTCAATCCATGCACCTAATAATGTTGATAGGAGGTCAAGTTCCATCTCCCAAAAGACACAAATGCACAAGTGCTCATATATGCCAGAAGATACCATCAAAGGGAAGCAATCATAATTCAAGGTTATGTAGTAGACTAAATAATTTTCAATTTAACCCTGGAGGTAGGTTCTTGATGTAGTTCGTGTAGGGATTAGATTAGTTTCTTTCTATTCTTTCCTTCTTATCCATTGTTTGTACATATGTTTGTATATATTTGTTTGCTTTTTGCTTAGCGTGTTTAATTTCTATACCTTATTCCTTGCTTCCAATAAGTCTTTTTGGACAACCCTCAACTCAAAAGTTCACCTAAGTTCTCAAGGGCTTCACTAATTAGTGTTGGGGATCAACCAACAATATGATTACACTTACGAAAGCAATAAACCACGAAATTAAATCAGATAGATAAGTAACTAGAATGATAAATAGCAAGAACAAGAGATACAAGAAACCACCCTAAAAACTTGTATTAAACTCTTTACAGAAGGAATATAATTGAAGAAACTTCTTTCTTCCACACCTCTCTCAGATGTATAGATCTCTCTCTAGATCTCTTTCCCTCAAGAGCTCTCTCTCTCTCAAGTACAATCAACTCCAACAACCTGGATTGATTCACCTATACAATTATGTATTGTTCTTTCAACATTCACTCATACAATAAATTACTATAATATGCTAAGAAGATCTAATTCTACATATAGAATTAGGAGACTTGAGCATGCGCTTACAACCAATAGTTAAGCCTCTTAAACAAGGGCTCTAAAAATAGTCTTACTAATAATAGAGATGCGAACTTAAGACTAATACATAAACTCATCATGCAAACACTCAGTTTTGTCCTCGGAAATAGCATTCTGGATGCACAGGTAACTGACACCGGTTCCTACCTGCTTGCCTGTGACCGACATCAGCTGATCCCCTATCGACGCCGACGTCTCTTCAACTGCACTTGACCGACGTCAGTCGCTCCTGACCAACGTCGGTGACTGTGTAAACTTGCAACTTTGGTAATGCACTCCTTTGGTGAAGCTTTTAGGCTCCACACCTTAACAATCTCCCACTTGGAGATAAACATTTGTACCAGTACCTATACAGCAGCATCTTCTAGCTCCTCCATCTTCAACTCAATCATGAAGACCAACAGAAATCAAATGAAGATTCAACTTCTCCTTTGTAACCAGCGTGGTTAACATATCAGTAGGATTCTTATCTATATGGATCTTCTCCAGCTTCAACTCACCATCCTCCAATACCTATCTTATGAAGTGGTACCTAAGCTGTATATGCTTTGTTCTTGAGTGAAAGGCTAAATTTTTAGCCAAATGGATTGCACTCTGACTATCACTATACAATCTACAACTCTCTTGCTCCCTTCCAAGCTCTTCCATGAACCGTGTCATCCATATCATCTCTTTGCTAGCCTCTGTGGCTGCAATATACTCTGCTTTGGTAGTTGACAAGGCAACAACCTTCTACAACTTTGATATCTAGCTAACTGCCATTCCACCTACAGTGAAAACATATCTTGTGGTGCTCTTCCTACCATCCAAATCACCTGCCATATCTGAATCTACATAACCATGTAGAGAAGTATCTGAACCTCCATAGCACAAGTGCCTACTGCTGGTTCCTCTCAAATATCTAAGGATCCACTGAACTGCTTTCCAATGTTCCTTACCTAGATTGGCCATATACTTACTTACAACTCCCACTGCTTGGGTAATATCCAGTCTAGTACAAACCATTGCATACATTAAACTCCCTGCTGTGGAAGAATATGGAACTTTGCTCATGTACTCTACCTCATCATGTGAATTAGGACATTATTCTTTACTCAACTTAAAATGTCCAGCCAAAGGTGTGCTTACCAGTTTAGCATCTTGCATATTAAACCGTTTCAACACCTTGTTCACATAATCCTCTTGAGACAAAACCAACCTGTGATTTTTCCTATCTCTCTTAATGCTCATGACAAGGATTTTCTTTGATGCTCCCAAATCCTTCATGGCAAATGTTTGAGCTAATTTCACCTTAAGCTCAGAGATATCCTGCATGTGTGATCCTGCAACCAGCATATCATCTACATACAACAATAGAATAATATATCTACCATTATCCAATCTCTTAAAATACACACAATGGTCAGATTGACACCTACTATAGCCATGCTTAGTCATAAACCTGTCAAATTTCAAATACCACTATCTAGGAGCTTGCTTGAGGCCATACAAGCTTTTCTTCAATCTACACACTAACTTTTCCTTACCTTTGACCTCAAATCCTTCCGGTTGTTCCATATATATTTCCTCATCCAAATCTCCAAGAAGAAATGTTGCCTTAACATCAAGCTACTCAAGATGCAAATCCTCTATAGCAACTAAAGACAGTACAATCCGTATAGAAGTCATTTAACAACAGGAGAAAAAATCTCACCAAAATCAATACCTGGGTTTTGTGCAAATCCTTTCACTACCAATCTGGACTTATATCTCATCTATCCATTCTCACCTTCCTTCAATCTATAGGTCCATCTATTCTTCAGTGTCCTCTTACCAGCTGGCAACTCAACCAAATCCCATGTTTGGTTCTCTCTTAAGGACTCCATCTCCTCAACCATGCCATGCTCCCAATGACTCTTGGAATCCACCTATATTGCTTCTTCAAAACTCTCTGGTTCTCCACCATCAGTTAGTAATAAATAGAATAATGAAGGAGAATATCTGATTGGAGGCTTACTTACCCTTTCTGAACTCCTGATGGGCATTTGAGACTCATTCACAACACGCTGTCCACCCAAATTCTCTGACAGTGACCGACCTCGGTCACTTTCAAGCCTGTTATTGGCTGATGTCAGTTCTGCCTGACTGACATCGGTGCCTGCATTACTGACGTCGGTCTCTGTATGGCAAACATCAATTTTTGTCCTGTCGACACTGGTTTTTGACCTGCTGACATTGGTCTCTGTGTTTTCCTGCAAGTGATTATTTATTTTTCTCGTGAGCTCATTTTGGACCGTCACCTCGTCCAATTCTCCATTGCCATGCTAGATTGATTCAGCTTCTTTAGCTGATCACTATACATCACTTTTTCATTGAAAACAACATCACGGCTCCTAATTATCTTGTTAGTTCTTAGATTCCAAAATCTAAAACCAAAATCATCTGAGCCATAGCCAATAAATGTGCACCTCATAGACTTAGCATCTAGCTTCTTTCTATTTTCCTTATCAACATGCACAAAGGCTTCACAACCAAAAACTTTGAGAAAAGAGAGATCTACCTTTTTACCTATCGATGCCTCTTCTAAAATTCCACCATCCAGAGCTATAGAGGGTCCTCTATTAATCAAGTACACTGTAGTGTCAACAGCTTCTGCCCAAAACTCTAAGGGCAAATCAGCATGGAATCTCATACATCTTACATGCTCCATGATTGTTCTGTTCATCCTTTCAGCAATTCCATTCTACTGAGGTGTCCTTGGAACCATCCTTTGCCTATAGATTCCATGCATATAATAATACCAATTAAACTTATAGCTACAAAACTCACCACCATTGTCAGATCTCAGGCACTTCAATCTTCTACCCATTTCATTCTCAACCATAGCTTTCCAAATCTTAAAAGTCTCAAATACATCAGATTTCTTCTTAATACAATAGATCCATACCTTTCTTGTAGCATCATCTATGAATGAAACATAGTACTGTGATCCTCCAATAGAAGCTACCTGAGCCAGTCCCCACACGTCTGTGTGAACAAGCTACAACTTATGCTTCTTCTTTGTAGACCCAGTCTTGAGAAAAATCACTCTTTTCTATTTTCCAAATACATAGTGCTCAAAAAATTCTAGATCCATGCTTTTCAAATCTGAAAGCTTACCTTTAGACTTAAGAATTGGCATTCCCTTCTCACTCATGTGGCCAAGCCTTGAGTGCCACAATTTTGCATCCACATCTGAAGTAGATAATACAGAAGGAGAATTGTTAGTAACACAATTACATAAATAGAGAGTACCTACTCTCTTACCTCTAGCCATAACAAGTGCACCCTTGGTCACCTTCCAAGATTCTGCTATGAGAGTTACTGTACAACCCTCATCCCCTAACTTTCTTGCAAAAATCAAATTTCTCTTCAAGCTAGGAATATGCATCACATCTCTCAACACCCATGTGTTGCCATTCTACATTTTCAGCTGCACTTTACCTTTGCCAATAATTTTACAAGGCTCATCATCCCCTAGATACACTATTCCAAAATCTCCATGGATATAGTCACTGAAATATTCTCTATTAGGGGTAGCATGAAAAGATGCACCAAAATCTAATACCCAAGATTCTATATTATTATGCAAAGAGAATATTAAAGCATCTTGTGCAATACCTACAACCTTTGCTTCTTCCTTTCCTTCATGTTGATTGTCCTCCTTAGGCTTTGACCAGCAATCTCTGCTTATGTGCCCTATCTTTCTACAATTCTAGCATTGTGGCTTCCTGCCATTTTTGGATTTGGATCTACCTCTCCCCTTAGACTTAGATCTTTATCTCCCTTTCTTGCTCTTCTCTTTTTGCCTTCCCCTGCTCTCAAAACTTAAAGCATTCCTAGATGTCTCTTCTGTGCTTTTCTTGCAAATTTCCTCATTCAAGATAACACTAACAACATCCTCTACTTTTAAAATATTTGAAGCAGATGCAGTATTACTAACTGCCATTACTAAGCTATGCCAGCTTTCAGGCAAAGAACATAATATTAAAAGAGCTTTTATTTCATCATCAAATACAATTTTGACTGAACTTAATTAATTTACAATTCCATGGAAATCATTCAGGTGATTAGATACAGATCCACCTTCCTGCATATGCAAATTAAATAACTGCTTCATACGATATACCTTATTAGAAGCTGAGGGTTTTTCATACAAATTTGCTAAAGTAGTCATCAACTCTACCGTTGTTTTTGCCTATGATAAATTAGATATCACAGTAGATGCTAGACTCAGTCTTATAGACCCTAGGGCCTTTCTATCAAGAACTTCCCATTCTTCATCATCCATGTCTGTGGGTTTCTTAGCAATCCCACCTAATGGTAAGTATAGATCTTTCTGATACAGATAGTCCTCTATCTGCATTCTCCAATGTTGATAATTTTTGCCATTGAACTTCTCCATTCTCAGCTTACTTTCTTCTGCCATTACTTCTCCCACTCAAACAGAAATCCCTGTAGAAACCCCTGTGAGTAACCTATAATCAATACACACTACACAGATTTGAACCACCTGTTAGTGAACCTGAGCTCTGATACCACTTGTTGGGGATCAACCAACAATATGATTACACTTATGAAAGCAATAAACTGTGGAATTAAATCAGATAGATAAGAAACTAGAATGATAAATAGCAAGAACAAGAGATACAAGAAACCACCCTGAAAACTTGTATTAAACTCTTTACATAAGGAATACAATTGAAGAAACTTCTTTCTTCCACACCTCTCTCAGATGTATAGATCTCTCTCTAGATCTCTTTCCCTCAAGAGCTCTCTCTCTCAAGTACAATCAACTCCAACAACCTAGATTGATTCACCTATACAATTATATACTGTTCTTTCAACATTCACTCATACAATGAATTACTATAATAAGCTAAGAAGATCTGATTCTACATATAGAATTAGGAGACTTGAGCATGCACTTACAACCAACAGTTAAGCCTCTTGAACAAGGGCTCTAAAAATAGTCTTACTAATAATAAAGACGTGAACTTAAGACTAAGACTTAAACTCATCATGCAAACACTCGGTTCTGTCCTTAGAAATAACATTCTGGACACACAGGTAACTGACAGCGGTTCCTGCCTGCTTGCTTGTGACTGACATCGGCCGATCCCCTGCCGATGTCGGCATCTCTTCAACTGCACTTGACCGACGTTGGTCACTCCTGACCAATGTGGGTGACTGTGTAAACCTACAACTTTGGAAATGTGCTCCTTTGGTGAAGCTTTTAGGCTCCACACCTTAACAATCAGGAATATAGGTGTGATTTCTTAGCATTGGTTGATAATGTGTTATTAAAATATGAGCTAGATGTTATAATTTAGAGAAACTAGTAAAGACTAATGGTTAGGATAATTGTTCCTTGGATATTTTAAACCTTGTTTCGATCTAAGCTTAGTTTTAAGAAGGATTACACATGGAGAGTGAAATCTTGAATTATTAAGATATAGGCATGTTTGCACTTAACAAATATCCTTGCTTGGGATAAAGGTTGTAACCATAGGTGATTGTTTAAAGATAAAACACTTGAAAAAAATATCTAAATTTTGATAATTTGGTTCCCATCCTTTGCTAGAAAGTCAAAATGATCTAAAAGATACAAAAAAATAATATTATATTATAAAATCCAAGATTTTTTTGTGCAGAGGTGATTTTGGTAATCTCCATCAGGGCTATAGACACGTGGATGATAGTGGAGCAAGGCCTTGAGTGGATCCAAAGGTGCTTTGTTAGGGATATAGATGATTAGATAGTAGTAGATCAATGCCCAAGCCTTACATATATAAATCATGGTTGTTAATGAACATATAGATATGTTATAAGTCAATATTAATGATCAAGGTCATGAATCTAGAAGTTATTTACTCAAATCCCATGGCAAACTGTAAGTAGAATCATAGAACACACATAATGACTAGTTTTTGAAGTTTGATCCTAATTCTACATGTGTAAGACTTATTTCAACCATGAATTAATCTCAATAATGGTACTTGATCAACTGGAAAGAATAAATTGTTCATTAGTCTGAACCAAAGTCTTTGGATTCTAACATATTGCTATGTTTCACATGCAAGTCACCATTTGTTGAGGTCAACATCCCCCCATTTCTAAAAAATGGGGACCCTTGTATCAAACTATGAAATTTTTTACCATAAATTAATTTTTTCATTTGATTAAGAACATCATTAGCATGTTTGTACATCTTTTCTCTTTTGTTTTAAGATCATCCACACCTAGTCTGGTTGCTTATTTGTTCATGGCTCTAGTTTGATCTTATTGCTAATATTGGATCTCTATGTTTTAGGTTGTAGGTTTAATGGAGCTCATTAAAATGGGTAGTAACTTAAGGTTTTTTGTTTAAATATTTTTCTAGCCTTTAGTCTATAATTGATTAAGGGAATTCATATTTGAATTGATAAAACCCTAGTCTAAGGTTTTAACCTAGGTTCCTTTTGAAATCAAATTTAGTGGGAACATTTTATGTGGGAGCTATTAATTATGCCATGGACTTAATTTAATTTTTATCCTAAAGCTTAGTCATGGTTTTCAACACAACCAAGCCTTAGTCTAAAATTTTTATGTTGGGTCCTTTTACATCCCAAACCCATTTGTTTTCTTTTATCTTATCATGGTCCAACTGATGCAGGGTCCCTTTTGTATATCCTAGATAAGTCATAAAGCTTTATCCTAAAGTTTTAAACCCTAAGCTAGAAACTTATGACCTATATTTTATTATTCTTGGGGTCCTTTTTATTATGTTTTTGACTTTGGTCCAAACTCTTTATGCCAAATCCTTTTTAATTCATGAGGTCACTTTAATATGACTTGGACCTAGCTTAAGACTTTAGCCTAAAAGATTTATTCACATTATTTATACAAATGAAAACCTTAGCTTAAGTCTTATATATTATTCTTGAACTGACTTAAATATTGTGCTTGTCTACAAGATCAACAACCCATGTTTGCTCAAGAAAAGTTAATCTAACAGAGTGAGATAAAAATGAGAAGACTATGTATAGGAACCAATCTCACTCAACCCCATGGATTTTGATCAGATGGTGAAAGTTTGCTTAGATGATAAGATCTAATGGCATGTAATCTAGGTTGAAAATTCAAGCCACAATAAAAGGGTTAAAGCTCAAGCATGTCCTCGAGATCAATGGTATGTGTTTTCTCACTTGATATTGATCAAATGGTATGAGTTGAGTCAAGACTTCAATATATCCCCATGACAAGTGAGAGGATGACAAGTGTCACCTTCTTAGTAAAGGAATTTTGAGCATCCAATGGCATTCAACCTCAAAGATCAAGATCCAATAGAGCACATTTGCCCAGATGAGGATAATCCAATGGTATAAGATGAATGTTAAAAAGTCAAAATAGACATGAAGATGACATGTGGTGTAGCTACAAGCCACTAAATTAAAGATCTAACATATTTTCAAGATCAACACTCTATAGATGAGTGTGCATATTCAAATGAATGGTCTATAGATGAGTGTGCATATTTAGATCAATGGTCTATATAATAGGTGGTACAATTAAGTAGGAGGATCTAATGGAATGCATTTGATCTAGACAATTGAGATCAATGGTGCATAGTAGACATTGAAAGGTCAAGGCAAATGAGGACATAAAAATTGTCATAACTATAGGTAATGTAGTTAGCAACCAATGGCATCCAAGTTCTTGGATCAAGATCAACGGTCTACATTGATCCATGTAAACATGATCCAATGGTGCAAAATCAAGCAGGGATTTTTTTAAAAGGGGAACAATCATTTTTAAAATATTAATAAGCAAAGTACCATTAAAATGTTATGGTGATGCCACAAAAGTAGAAAGAGACAAATCTAAATATCTTGTGGGTTCATAAAGGCAAAGGTATAAATGCAAAGATCAAAATAAAATATAAGGTATGAAGTTCACATAAGTTCAAACAAGCTACCACCATTAAAACATTGAGGAGACCTTAAAAAAATCCCTAGCATATGAAAAAGCCCTAATTTGACCCTATGAATATTATAATTGAGCCAAGAAAGATCAAATTATCATCTCCATAAGAGAATTCAATCCAGACTAAACTATAGACCGCTGGTGGGCTATTTGAGTGAATTTTTAGGCATGATAGCCAGAAGAAGTGTCTCAAGGGAATATGTGGAGCTATATCTAACCATGAACATGAAAGGAATAACTTTAAAATATAAATAGTTTTAAGCCACAACTTTGAACACAAGATATATCCACTAGTCCAAACTATTTTGGACAATTGAATAGCAACAAGCTATCACCAGAGAAGAGGTAAAGGAAATTATCTATGAAGAGGAGATACTATGATGTAGAGGTGATCTAGATGATAGGCCTTGATTATGATGTGGCAAATCTTGAGGTAATATGCTCTATAAATATTCTTACTCCTATATTTAGATATTTTAAAATTTATCAGGGCATGATAATTCATGAACTTAACTTTAGGAAAATTGCCTATATTTCTCTTTTAGCCTTTTAAAACTACTATAAATTTACCAAGACTCAATTTGACAAGGCCACAATCAATGAGTGGGCCAATAAAAATGACATGAAAAAAATTCTTACCCTATTAATGTAATTTGGGAATCAAGTATTCTTATACTTTAATGACAACATCCCAATCAACCAATTTAGACCTAGGATCAGGATGATCATGACTATGATAAATAGGATGTTTGGAAATTCAACCACCACATATGCGGATGGGATCTAGGTGCCCTTGGTCTATTTTATGGTTGAAAAGGAACTAACCCCTCCCCTAGGTGAGATAATCAACACTTGTTTGATAAGGTAGTTCTTTGCAATTAAAAAGAAGACTAGGTATCAATTTTAAATGTCATACTTGTTGTACGCCTTGCTTGCTACAAAAAAAATTACCAAACTTAGGGAATGGTCACCTGATGGGATATAAACCATCTCCCAATACTATTTTAAATTACATATTTTCAAATATAGGGACTATATTCAATTTATTTATGATTGTGTTTACCCAACCTTAGTTGAGGATATTATATGGAATCTAATGCCAAGGGTCAACCCTTTGATCAAAAATACAATAAAATCCATGGGGGAAATTTGGCTATATCATGATTTCACTATAATAAGGATTGAAAGAACACATTGCACCCCACTTAGACTACTAGTCCACATGCCAGTCAAACTAGCTGAACAATAGATAACATACCAAATATACGATGGTGTAGATGGTCTTTGCAAGACCAAGAGGAAGGGAATGCTCCATACCTTCCCCATAACCATTGGTAGGACTATGTTTCAATAATGGGATAACATTGATACTACCTCTAAACATAAGACCTCTTTTATATTACAACATGATGAACTAAGGCAGTGGGATCCCCAAGGAAGAGTTGTGGGGAACTTGAAAGCTAAAGGAATAAATGTAATCTAAGAGCATCAAATTGGTTCCTTTGATACAATATACACCAAGGCATATTCATTTACTAAGGTCTTGGCAAGAGTGAAGAAACATAAAATCAATCCAAAATTAAGATTCCTAAGGGAGTAGAAAAGAAGAGATTATATATGGCAGTTAGGACCAAAGTAGTACCATTTTCTAGTAAGTACATCTTCTAGATCTCTTCCAACATAGATAAAAATAGAGGTGCAAAAAATTAAGGCTCGAGTTAAACAAAGGTTAGAGGAAAAAAGGCCTAATGAGATTGCATCTTGTAGAGGCTAGGTAGCAGAGCAAGGGTCACTTGCTGAGGAGATTGACATAATAAAATTAGACCCTAGGGAAATAATTGAGGATTCTCTTTCCATGCTATCCAATACTTACTAGTTATATGAATAATAATCTTGAGCTAAATAGGTAGAGAAAGAGAAGGTAAAGGAAGTAGCATTGGACTTAGTCCTTGTGTCCACCCCTCTTAAAATAAAGGTTGATCTTGTTATGATTCCAGTAGGGGGTAAGAGACCCTGGTTGACCTTCACTCATCCTTTGAGTGAGGTCAACCTCTTCAATGAAGAGAATGTGATATAAATTCCAACCATTCCTAAATGGTTTATATATGGAAAGTTATAGAAAGCTCCTACTCTACATCATCCATGGGAAATAACAAAGGCTATTAACATCACTACACATGAGGAACTTAAGCCATGGATTGTAGCTTTGCAAAAAGAAGAAGAGAGAAATATGGTTTATCCAAGAAATCCAAGTGAAAAATAGATCAACAACCTAGCCCAAAGGATAAAAAAGACTTCTGTTAGCATAAAATTTGACCTAACAATTTACAATCTACAGAGGGTGATTGAGAAGAAAGCCATGGTTAGAGGAGAACAATTCACTTTTCAAAAAGTGGAACCATTTGTTGGATTGACTATAGTAGGAGGACAAAAACCAAGAGAAAGTCCTATTTTTGAGGAAAATGTGCTTGAATTGGCCCAAGAAAATTCATCCTAAGTATTGGCTACCCTCAAAGGCATGCAACAACAAAAAGAGAATCTGAAAAAGGAAAAGGAAAATTTGGAGAAGCAATCTATATTGTTAGTTCATGATGATATGATTAAGATGTTTGAAGCATCCTTATGATATGTTCAATTATCTAAAGTTAATAAGGTCTAGAAAGAATGTACTAAGCCAACAAGATGAAGTAATATAAATATTAATCACCTAATGATAGAATTCAAGAGATAAAATGAAAGAATTGATGAACATCTTGATGGAAGATCAAATCCCTAGTTTCAAGACCATTATCTTGGACCATCTCAACATAGTCATGGGATTGATTGTGGATAAGATCAAGGGTTTGAGAAAATTGTCTAAGTAGTTGGAAGGTCTCCTTAAGGATGATAAATAAATACTAAATAAGATGGAACACTTCATGGGGACCATGATCACAAAACCAACTACACTTAGCTCCATGGGCCTCATCACAGATGAAGATTTCAAACACAAAACCACCCTAGTCATGCAGGAAGTCAAGAGAAGAAGCCAAGCTAAATCTTGAGTGGACAAAATTAGGGTCATGGATATGATCCTAAAAATAGAGGAAAATATTATTGAATAAAGGAGCATTGAAGAAGCCTTGGGAAGAAATGATAGAGACCTTAGAAACTTGGCAGACTAAGAATATGAAATTTTTATGGAGCCTATTGTTAACCTGAAGTTGATTAATGAGCAACATGAGAAGGTAATGAAGGTTCTTCAGTAGAAACAAGGGACTACATTGACATAGGGGCCTTAAATCTAGTTAAGAATATTCTCTTTTGTATAAACTTTGTAATATTTTGAAAATAACATATTCTTCTTGTAAAGGCATGTGAAACTTGTAAATCACATTGCCTATAGGTCAGTCTATGAGGAAAAGTCCAAGGTATTCTAAAACTTTTTAAAAAGGATAGATGTCCTTCAACTTATACTTTTGTAATTGGATAGGACTAACTAAAATACTTATTTACCTTATATAAAAGGAGTATTGTCAATTATAAAAAGGGGGGGTGAGTTCTTAGAGACAAAATCTTTCTTGTAAACTTTGATCAATAAATACAAATAAGGAATTTTGTAAAGTTCATCCATATTTGTATATATGAATTGCTACCATGTCTTTTATCTCACTTTCTTGGTGTAATTTTTAGATTTGAATTATGCTTATGGATTCTGGATGTGTATATTAAATGTAGAGTTGTTAACTTGTGCCACTTCTAGGTTAATGGAAAGTTCTCAAGTTCATTTCATTTCCTTCACTTCTTTTACATTTGGGATAATGTTTTTTGATTATAAGGGTTAATATCTAAAGTGATCTTGGTTCCTATTTGCATTATTTCATACTTCCCTTAAAGGCTTACCTATGTCTGATGTGGTTTGGGCTTAAGTTGTTCCACTTCACACATTGGTTAAATGCATGTTCAGATGAAGTTTGGGCTTTGTCATAATGTTTTGATTGAAGACAAACAACATCCTTCTTTTATGCCCTACCCTTTCTTTTTCTATTTTTAACCAAGTCACCTTAGATTAACTCTATTGTAAATATGCATCTTAGATTAGCTTTTAGCTTAGGTTTGAGCATAATTCATTAAAATAAGCACAAATATTCATAAAGTTCATAGATCAACTAGAGACCACAATGGATCTCAATGACCAAAAATTATAAATATTATGAAAAAGTACACCTAATTTTATTCTATACAATCAATAGATAACATAATTATCACAATCTAAAACTCATGCACTGGATTCTTTGAATCCTAAAATGAGAAGTGTCTCAGATATTCTAGGCACCTATGATACATATTTAGGCATCAACAATATCTTAATTTCCAAGTGAGTATGCAAAGTTGACCAAAATAGTCCTTTTAATTCAATAGTGATATAAAAGTTTCTAATTTAAATGCTTGTCTTCTAATAACCCTTAGAAGATATTGAACGTTAATCACTTTTAAAGTTCTTTTAATTTGATCCTTAACAAATATTCTACTAGCAATTACAGCCCTATATAACTTAAGATAAGTATTAGGTTTATTTTATTCAAATAAATACATCATCTCATAATTGAAAATGATTACATTATTATTAATCCTTAAGATAATTTTATTAAATAGTCTCACAACTAAATTCCTACTCACAAATTCCTAATGTCTCAAAGAATCTTATCTTATTATTAATGTACACATAATGTCTCACAACTAAATCTTATAACTATGATTCAAAAGTGACCAATTATTGTTTCAACACCCAACTAACCCAATTCCATATCTATGAGATTAGAAGACTGGTAGTGTTAATTAATCATATGAACTTTACAAAGCTTCATTAACACCTATTTATAATATAATATATCTAAATGAACTTATACAACTATGCCAATAAATGCATCTGCATTTTTAATCAATGCATAACCCTTTGAGATTCTAAACAAGAGTCTATATACAATAACATTCAATCCAAGTAATATAAAACTAATGACGGAATATAATTGATTCATGTAGATGTAGGTTCACGTTATCCATATGCCATAATTGTAAATGATAATTTAATGAAATTACGTGATATTTAAATGGATCAACTCATTCATAACCATAAGTCCTTAATGAATGTTTATGCCATAGTTGTAAATGATAATTTAATGAAATTACATGATATTTAAATGGATCAACTCATTCATACATAACAACATAATATACAATTTGATATCTATAAAATCAAATCCAATCACATTATAGGTTAATTTTTATATACTAACTTAATTATGCAAACATAAAATTAACCTTGTAATGTGTAAATAATAAACATCAATATAATAAATGAAGTTAATTATAAAACAATGAACCAATTTACTTTACAATCAACTATCAAACAATTCAACCTAAATAAGTAAAACAACTAATCTTTCACACGTAAATCCATTAAAATAAACACCCACCTAACCAATCTCAATGAGCCCAACCATAAGTGGCACTAGACCACCCCATCCATCAATTAGATGTGATTCTCGATAGATGAGAGAAGTGAATAAGGTATACTGTCAAATAAGCTTGACTTAACAAAACCAAATGATGAAAACATTTAAACAATAATGTTTACATTCATGGTTAATAACACTAACACCTTTGAAATTATTCTGATTACTGAATATCATTTAAAGCATAATAAGATTGAATATTAATATTACAATCCATGGAATTTCATCCACATGCCCCAATCCATCATTAAGATAAATCACTCAAAATAAATGCAATTTTATTATTGCTAGTAATCTCAAATACAAATAGTATTCCTTAAATATTTTCATCTATGTAAAATGACTTAAATGCCTCAAATAATTTTTGAGAAAATAAAATAAATCAAGTACTCAAAAAAACTTTTTAAAATCTTTATGAGAATTTTATGAATTTGCAGGAGTCCAAAAAGACATGAAAACTCAACTCAAGTTGTCATGCAAAGCAACATAGTCACACAATCAATGTAAATAAAGTCAACCAAATAAATAAATGAATCAATCATTGAATATCACTTAATTACCGCATCAATATTGACTAACAAAATCAAATAATCATGATGTAAATATAACAATATCATTATCTCTAATTAGTAGTGATAATAATGACTAAAATTATTCATACGAATGTTTAAAGTCAAACCAGATTTTAAAGCTCATGATGAATGCAATCACCCAAATAATATATAACCTAAATAAAAATAATTATGAAAAAAATTTATATCATGAGACTAAGAATAAACTTCCATCATAGTTCAAAAACCTCATAATTATTAAATTAAGTCCCTAGCCACATGGTTAAAAATGAAACACATTAAAATAATAATAAAATAATATTTAAAGTAAAACTTAGATGGTATTCAAACCCTATTTACAACTCAAATTTTTATTTATATTCATCTAAGGCCATGACATAAAATGCATAGCCTGGTGTTTACTCAAAATAAATAACCCAAATAAAACTTGTAGTATAAATCTAGGGTTTTAACTCGCAACAAGGACATTCCAAAAATAATAAGAATCCATAATACAAAATGTGCATCCATATACCTAAATGAATTTTAAAAATAATAATGAACTTTCATAAAAACAAAAATGTATCTTCCCAACATACACACATGAAAACTATTATCTACATGCCATGGTCAAGGCCATATGTCTTTATAAATGTATTTATTCAAAACATAAATACAACCCAAATTCAAACTCAAACCTTATAGGGTTTTAATCACACAAACAAGTTTTAAAAAATAATATTTTAGAAAGCCAAAAAATAATCAAATGAATGCATTTAAATTTTTCCTTGAAAACTCAATTTAATTCAATAGGGATAAACTATCAAAATAACTCAAAAATTCAAATACATTACTTTCTTGAGAGCCAGACAAAAATTTCAAAAAAATGATGATTTTAATTCTTTCCTTACCTCCACAAGCTTCTATCCCTTTCCATGATGAATTCAAAATACCAATAGACCTGTTAAATCCAAATCAAACCACCAAAAATTCCATAAAATATCCCACATGGCTAACAAAACAAATAGCTCACTCCAGTTAAAGCTCTAGGAAAACTCATACAAATAATTGCAACCTTATTTCCCTTGAACATTATGCCAAAATTCTGGTAGAGTTTCCCCATTTATAGAGCTTCCAACATGCATGCACAAATTACCAAGAAACCTAATAGGTTTGATAAGAGTGTTGACACATTTTACCTTGAATGGTGATCCAATTCCATCAACTTAAGTCACAAACCAAAATAACCACTTTGAATAATGCCAACCCCAGGGCCATAAAACCAAGCTAAGACTTGTTTCAATTAAATAATGAATTCCAAAAGAGTCCCATACCATAATAAAGACCTTAATAAATTTAAATATTAATGATAAGATAAATTCATATATTTTAAAATGCCTTTAAATCATGTATTTAAGACAAAAATGAAATAGGACTATGACAAAAATCAAGTTACTCAAGAATTCAAATATAAAACAAGACACCACTCATGAATAAGATAACATTCAAAAAACAAAGCAATGTCAAAAAACTGACAAGTATAGAATTAGGTTTAAGAATTAAAATCAACAATTAAGTAAAGAGATCAATAAACAAGGAATCAAAAATGACTAAAAACTAACTCATTAATGAAATTTAATACAATAAATCATAAAATTTAATAATATAAAACATTTATATAAAAATGAATTAAAGAATTCAAAATAATGAAAGCTCAATTTTCTATTTTAAGTTCATTTTTTTATTTTGTTCACTTTCTTGGCCTCACCCAACTACTCAAAGTCACATCCAACCTAGCTTATATTTGGTACCTGTAGTCATAATAGACCATCAATATTATACATACTATATAAGATAAATAAATTCAATAATAACATTAAATTTAATAATATAATTTAACTAAATAATGAATGAATAACTCATTAATCATAAATATCTAATGTTGTAATTAAAAACATATCAAATAAGTGTCTAAATAACAATCAATAATAGATCAAACATAGATCACATAATTGTATCACAATATTAATCCAAATAATTATGTCTCAAATATTTCATAACTAAACCATAATAGTGAATGAAATAAATGCAGTCTAACATGGTCATGAAAAATTTCTAGAGTGATGATTCCATTAAGAATGAGTAAATGAAAGAAACTAGTTTAACTATCACTCCAATAAAGACATATAATATAATCACAACATAATAGATGATATAATTCATCTATAAAATCAAAAGACATTGAAAAATCTAATAACATACTATAGTGCAGTTGGATTTACATGTATAGATACAAATAATGGTTAGATAAATACTTCATAATTATAATACCAAGAAGATTGTTATGATTATGCATAAGTTTGTTACAACACTCTTGACAAAACATGACCTACATAGTGACATCCCATCTCAATTGGTAGTTTAACACATAATTCAAATGATGATTATATATGTTATGCAAGAACCCCATGGGAATGTCTCTAGGATTAAGTTATTGGTTAAGATGCAACACTTTCCATTATACATAGTTTCCTCATATCTACTCATCATGTTTATCTTTTTATTATTTTAACCATTGTATTTTTTCTATTTGGCACTTACCTTTTGATTGTTTATCCTGATTTGAACAACTATGACACCCATCCCATAATAACTATAGTTCACATATTTTTTAGCATGCTACTTAATCATCCTTAAATATAAATTATCTACACATACTTTGGATTCCATATGAGCATACATGATTACATAATATTCATCCTATATATAACTTGATCATAAATCAATTATTTCACAATAGGGGCATACAAATTATTATCTCCACATAAGATATTGAGTTACATTGTTCCAACACACATATAGTGGAGGGAATGTTTCTTGTTCCACATAGCCATGCTATCACATATAGTGAACACTATACATTGACACATGTTGCACATTATTTGGATCCCTCCCATTCTATTTTCAAATCCTTTTTGTTTACCTTTATTATATTTTATCTACCAAAATATGCAGTAAATAAAATATGTAATGAATTAAACTAGAAATGTGACATTCTCAGATCGTTATTTTTTAATTTTGAAAATATTTTGAATGTTTTTATTTTCTACACACACACAAACACACACACACACACACACACACACACACACACACACACACACACACACACACACACACACACACACACACACACACACACACACACACACACACACACATGCGCATGTGTGCATGCATACTCACGCACGCGCGCACGCACACACACACACACACACACACACACACACACACACACACACACACACACACACACACACACACACACACACACACACACACACACACACACACACACACACACACACACACACACACACACACACACATGTAAAAAATAAAAACATTTAAAATATTTTCAAAAATAAAAAATAATAATCTGAAAATGTCACATTGCTAGTTTAAATCGTTACATATTTTATTTACCACATATTTTGGTAGATAAAATAATATTTTTTAAACACACACACATTTCAAAAGGCATATAAGTTTTATGCAAGAGATACATATCTACATGGATTCTTAAATGTCAGATTCTATTCTACCCAATGGCCTATACTAGGGGCATATAATTATATGGGTTACATTGTTAATAGGTTATATCTTTTAATGACCTCTCAACCATGTTAAAATACATATCTTACAAGGGTCCTGTAAAATACTCATATCTTACATTTTGATACATGTATTTTATATTTTTATATGATATGTAATTGGTAAATATGGATGGAATAGATTATTTTTCACTTGTTCTATGATTCATCGATGTTGTTACTATCATACATTATAGGCTATACATGGATTGATTATTATAGTGACCCTTGGCCCTTGTGTAAAAATTGATTGAACATCTTTGTGATATTTGTGTTTGGTTTATTGTGATATATGCATGTCCATTTCTTGCATCCCCTATTTGTATTATTTTATGAAACATTTTAACATGTCCCTTATTTGTTCTTTATTATTTTTTTGTGTGTGGCCCTTGGCCTTATTTTTTGTGACCTATTAATGTCTATTATATGTGGCCCTTAGCCTTATTCTATGACTTTATATGACATTATATGACATTATGTGTTGTGATTGTTATTATTTCCAAGCTTATTTAGTAGTGCCATGATTTATATCATGCACTTTTACTACATAATCAAAATTAAAATATGGTTACTTTACTACTTGTATCATTGTTAAATATAACTATAAATGACACTTATATGCCTCTAATTCACTACATTACATATATGATTCAATGACAATTACAATATGATGAAGCCATACTGTCTAAATGTAAACATAATGTTTTAGATTAAGGTAAAAGCAGGTTTTGAAGGGGCCCCAAAACCCTTTACAGACCAATAAAGATAAAGCAATACAAACCACCTGGATAGGCAAACCCACTAAAAATAGTAAGAAAACTAGGTTTTACATGGACCTGAAACCAAAAAAATAAACCAATTAAAGCTCCCGAGGTCTTACAAGGACCTAAAACCTAAACAAAAAACTAGGCTCTACGACCTGAAACAAGAATCCAAGTTTTACAGGGACCTGTAACCTTAAAAATTCCATGCAATAATAGATCTACACATTTCAAAGCCAAGTTAACACAAGGAAGGGTTTAAGGAAGCTGCATAAACATCCACCCTCATCCCCCAACCCCAACCAAACAAACAATGAAACAATCCCCAGAACCAGCACCACCATCGCCCCATCTGTCCATCCGATTGTCAACCCATTCTCCCCCTCTGTTGAACTCAGAGGATTCACCACCTTAGCAATCAAAATTTCATCAAAGACATCTAGAAGCACTTCTACATGATCCATGACCCCACAAATGGAAGGCAATGGCGAATAACCAGATCTGGCATCCACCCCTAAAAAACTCATCTTCAATCTTGACCTTGGGGTTATAGCAAAAATAGAGCCCCTCCTGATCCGCTATTATCGCATCCACCTCTAAATGTAAACATAATGTTAGATGATATATTTAACTCTTATTTTGAGATAAGTGACTTGTAGGCTACATCCCTCATATTGTTTAATAATTTTTGGGTTCTTAAAAGAGAAACACACAAGTGATAAAAATGTTTGAAAGTAATAATACAATATTCAAATTCACATTAAAATACATCTAATAATACATATTTACCTAATTTAACATGTGTAATAAATACAATCAAATATATTACAACTAAGGGATAGAGATATTGTATCTTATTCTAAGTTTGGATCTAAGTTATGACAATGATAAATAATAATTTTAGAACATTTATTACAATAATTGATCCACTCACTCTACATTTTAACTATTTTTACCCATACAATGATTGCATTGAACCTAAATAGTTGTGTTGATGTAGATGTCCAATTTTGATGTAGGTGTATAATCCAAAATATACACAAGAGTGGATAAAAATTCCAATCAAACTTGAACTATCACATGTGTTCCTATTCGGTACCTCAAAATATGTCTATCTCTATGTGATATCCACCTAAAAAGTAAAAACCTAATCTCATTACCTTTTAAACTTCTATAACTTCATAAAAAAGGGTTTAGCACATGAGTTGAGCTAACCCTAAAAGTCATTATTATTGCTAAGTTATTCCTACATATCTAATACACCAAATACGACCTCAAAAACACATGTATTTCTCACTCCTAATCATCTGTGTGGAATTGTAACTATGTAACTATATGTTTTTTATCCTATAGTAACCCTTGGTACAAATAATGTAATAGTGTAATGACCTTTTGAGTACTTAAAATATTCAACTCAATATTGAAGTGTATTTTGATAGCTTAGAATATAAAATACTTTTTAATTAAAAACTTGATTTATCAAATTTATAGATGTTGTAATTAGAGCATAACATTTATATATATATATATATATATATATATATATATATATATATATATATATATATATATATATATATATATATATATATATATATATCCTTTGATTTTGAGTTATGACCTAGTGGTGCACAAAAATCTTAAAATGTAATGAAAAATGGGAAAAAATAATATAGTCACTAAGTGAAAGATATTTAAAATGATAAAAGGATAAGTCTGGACACTTGCATCATGGTTCGACACTTATGTCAATGTAAAATTCCAACACAGACACTGGTGTTTAGAGGGTAAAACCATAAAGAAAAAATAAAATACAAGGAGGGATGCCTAGAATATATTGGATACAAGAAAATTTGACAACATATAATCCCATAAGATCATATAAAATAATTAAAATAAGATGGATATGAATAAGTCCATGCGAGACTGCACCACTAAATATCTAACTCTTAGTCAATAGATGCATATATGAAAACATGTTATCAAATTATTATTGTACCAAATATGGGTATCTACTTCTCCCCCACAAAAAAAAAATAGTAATGAATAAAACTAAATTAATAGTTTAAAGGAAAATAAAATGCATACCTTTGTGTGTACAACACACCTTGTTTTCACTTGAACTTTCTTTGAATCTTTCATTTTAATATTACTTGTAATAAATGGCATGTGATAAGGTAATCAACATATTTAATATGTAAATGAAAAATAATATAAAATAACATAAATAAAGATCATGGATAGAATTGTTAGGTTGTGGAGCTAAAAGCTTCACCAGGATGCAAACAGGAGGAGTTGTTGAGTGTCACAATCACCGGCATCGATCAGGCCAACTGACGTCAGTCAGGGGTGAACAAGAAGCTGCCAACATTGGTCAGAATCAGCCAATGTCAGTCATCTCCAAATAGACAGTGACTGACATCAGTTGCCTGTGTAGTTCCAGAACTGTCAGTTTCACAAACAGTTTGTTAACAAACCAATTATTTGCGTGTTAAAGGCTAATTTTAGTTTTGGAGCTATGGTTCTAATTATTGTAATTATATGTCTAATTATTGTTTGCATGGGATCTATATAATAGACTCATGGGCTATATTGTAAAGTGTGCTAGATAGAGAGAGCAAGGTTAGCTCCTCATAGTGCCACAGTGCCAAGTGTGTATGATTAGGTAGATCTGTGGGAGAGCAAGATCTAGTAGAAGATCCACAGGGGTGCTGGTGTGGAGAATTAGAAGGGTTCTTCATGTGTGTATGATCTAGGTTGGCAGGTGTGCAAGGCTAGGTTGATCTACGGTATAGCAATATTAGGTGAGATCGACATGTGTAAGTAAGATCAGTTTGATTTACAAGTTGTTGCAAGTTCATGGGAGATCTACTTGGAGTATGTGGTGTACTCAAACTTGGAGTACTTTGAGTACTTGGTCGGTGGTACTGGCAGTAGTGATACTGACTGGTGGAGGTGAACAACAACTCTGTGTTTGAGTTGTTTGTTGTGACTGTAATTGAGAGAGAACTCTTGAAGAGATTTACTATTTACGCCCTAGAGGTGTGGGAGCCCTAGAGGAGTGTAAAGAAGATTATGGCATCTTCTTTGTTGTATTTCCTATTGGAAGAGTATTAATATAATTGGGTATTGTCTCTCATATTCTATGTTATTTCTAAATTTCTTGTTACTTGTTACTTTTGGTTAAATTCCATGTTTAGTTGCTTATACAAAGGTAGTCAATTATGCTCTTCAAGAGCAAGGGGTCCTGACAAAGTGGTATCAGAGCAAGGTTAGGTTCACTAACAGGTGGTAAAGCTGATTAAGTGTGTTGATTATAGGTCACTCTCAGGGGTTTCTAATTGAGTGGGAGTATAGCAATGTCAAAAGAAAGTATGGAGGAATTCAAAAGCAAGAATGATCAATTACGGTGTTATGGAAAGAAAGAGCAGGTAAAGAAAGATTGTTGGTTGGTAGCAGATTAGCATGAAGAAAATAAATGAGCATGTGTTGTAGGTATTGTTACACTAGTTATTCTGGTATGTTCCTTCGATAAAGTAGAATCTTGGTTTATAGATTCTATTGCCTCTTTCCACGCAGCCCCAAATAGAGTATTTTTCCATGTTAAGGTCCATGGAGACATTGGAAAGATTTATTTAGGAGCTGGTGTGCCTTGTCAAAGTTTTGGCAAAGGGAAAGTGTAACTGAAATTGTAGACAACCAACACATGGGTGTTGAAGGATGTCATGCAAGTCCCAGTCTTAAAGATGAGGCTAATTGCTTCAAGAAAGTTGGGTGATGAGAGATGCACAGTAACTCTCACAGTGGATGCACTTGAATTAGCAGGTGGTAATAAAGTAGGTATTCTTTATCTATCTACTTGTATTATTGATTCTTCTTCTGTTGTGAAGACGTGGCTTTGTAGGCTTGGTCACATGAGCAAGAAGGAGATGCATGTTCTTAAGAGGAAGTTAGATGTGTTTGACAAACTTAAGAATTGGAAAGCCTTGGTGTTTATGGAGTAGATGATGGACAGAGATTAGTGGAAGGGACTGAATAACTCTGAGCAAGGCAATTTGGATAGGGTTTTGATCTAAAGTGAGTTTGTGGGTAAAAAGTCATCACTCACAGGAAAACACAGTTACCAATGTCAGTCAGGTGGAATTGATGTCGAATAAATAGGTACCGACATCAGTCATGTGCAAATAGACAAAGTCAGTGGTGTCGGGTAGGTGGCTACTGGCATTAGTGACTAGGAGGACACTGACATCAGTTAGGGAACTGGCATTGATGATCATGTGGATTTGACATCGGTTGGGTACAGACTAGGGTCGACTAGGGAATGGATTTTAGGCAGACAACAAGCTGTCAAGGAGTCTCAAATGCCCATATGGAGGACTGAAAGGGTAAGTAAGCCTCAAATTCGTTATTCCCCTTCTTTATACTTGTTGCTCACTGTAGAGCAAGAAGGATCCAAGAAATAGTGGGAGCATGGCATGATAAGGAATTTGATTCCTAGGATGCAGAACCAAATAGGAGATTTGGTAGAGTTGCCAGCTAAAAATAAAGCACTAAAAGATGAATGGATTCCTTGGTTAAAGAAGAGAGAGGATGGAAACGTGAGATGGAAGGCCAGGTCATATGGTCTTGAGGAAGTTGCAGGATAGTGGTACAGGTTTGACAGGTGTATGACAAAGCATGGCTTTAGTTAGTGTCATTATAACCATTGTGTTTTCTTTACCAAGTTGGATGATGATTGCAACATTATCATGTTACTCTATGTAGTGGGGTCACACATGTAGGGTTTTGTTGAGCTAAAGGTAAAGTTTGTTCAGTGGTGTGTCATGAAGAATTTGGGAGTAGTGAAATTCTTTGGCATGAGTTTTTCTAGAGACATGGAAGGTCACAGGTTGATTTTGTCTCCAAATGATTGTGTGGATAAGGTAGTGGCGAGGTTCAAGATGCGGGATGCAGAACTAATTTGCACACCTATGGATGGATAGTTCATAGAATAGGGTCCCAATTCACATGATGAGGTTAAGTACATGTGTACTAGACCTGTTATTGCCCTAGTAACAGGTGTTGTCAGCAAGTTCATAGCCAATTTGGGAAAGAAGCACTGGAGAGCAGTTCAGTGGGTTCTCAGGTATCTGAGAGGGACCAACAGTAGGTTAACATGATATGCAGGGTCAGGGACTTCTCTACATGGGTATGTAGGTTCAGATGTGGTAGCCTACTTGGATGACATGCGGTGCACCACAGGATGTGTGGTGGTTGGTCTTCAGGATTGATCTTGAAGAGGGATACAAGCCAGGAAACAAATTAGATGATGTACAGGTACAGGTATAGGTGCAACTATTTATCTCCAAGTGGGAGATTGTTAGGTTGTGGAGCTAAAAGCTTCACCAAGATGCAAATAGGAGGAGTTGCTGAGTGTCATAGTCATCAGCGTCAGTTAGGCCAATTGACATCGGTCAGGGGTGAACAAGAAGCTACCGACATTGGTAAAAATCACTCGACATCAGTCATCTCCAGATAGACAGTGACCAACGTTGGTCGCCTATGTGGTTCCAAAATTGTCAGTTTCATGAATAGTTTGTTAACAAACCAGTTGTTTGCATGTTAAAGGCTAATGTTAGTCTTGGAGCTATGGTTCTAATTATTGTAATTAGATGTCTAATTATTGTTTGCATGGGATCTATATAATAGAGTCATGGGCTGTATTGTAAAGTGTGCTAGATAGAGAGAGCAAGGTTAGCTCCTTCAAAGGGAAGAGAGCAAGGTTAAATCCTCATAGTGCCATAGTGCCAAGTGTGTATGATCAGGTAGATTTATGAGAGAGCAAGATCTGGTAGAAGATCCATAGGGGTGCTGGTGTGGAGAATCAGAAGGGTTCTTCATGTGTGTATGATCTAGGTCGGTAGGTGTGCAAGGCCAGGTTAATCTATGGTATAGCAAGATCAGGTGAGATATACATGTGTAAGTAATATCAGTTTGATTTATAGGTTATTACAAGTTCATGAGAGATTTACTTGGAGTATGTGGTGTACTCAGACTTGGAGTACTTGGTCGATGGTACTGGCAGTAGTGATACTGACTAGTGGAGGTAAACAACAACTTTGTGTTTGAGTTGTTTGTTGTGACTGTAATTGAGAGAGAAGTCTTGAAGAGATTTACTATTTATACCCTAGAGGTGTGGGAGCCCTAGAGGAGTGTAAAGAAGATTGTGGCATCTTCTTTGTTGTATTTCCTTCTGGAAGAGTATTAATACAATTGGGTATTGTCTCTCATATTCTGTGTTATTTCTAAATTTCTTGTTACTTGTTACTTTTGGTTAAATTCCATGTTTAGTTGCTTATACAAAGGTAGCTGTGCTCTTCAATAGTAGGGGGTCCTAACAAGAATATATATATATATGTGTGTGTTGCATAGTAATGGCTCAAAAATGTTGAAAACTAGAGAAGTAGAAGGGGACATACAACCTCATCCATATTATAGATAGGAAGATAAATGAGTTCACAAATGGTTAAATGAGTTACACACTGGTGGTGTTATATCTAGAGTGGGGATAGTTGGGGTTAATCATGCCCACAACTTATAATAGGAATACTAGTGCTTCAACCATGAGAGTATCATCTCCAGATTAACACAACTTAAGTGCATAACCTAGTGAGACTAGATGATTTAATCACTCAAATATATAAATAAAACAAAATAATATAAATGGATAAGGCCCAAATAATATTCTATAATATTCTAACCTAGGTATAATTCCATGATGTGATAAAGTCCATAATATAGTAACAATCTATAATGTGATAAAAAATAGGATAATTTAGTGTATTTGGAAGATAGATCAATGTATGATTAGATAGAAGGAATTAACCCCTATTTGTTCCCTTTACCATATCTAGAGATAGTACAATAGTTTATTTATATTGTGATTTTTTGTTTTTGATAAGTACCATTGCTGTGTAATATGTGGATAATGGTAATACCAATGTATATAATGTTGATCCAAATATATATTTGAACCATATATTGTGCTTGAGATTTAGATAGTTTTTGCATGACCTAAGCATGGAGGATATATTTCCATAACATTCCTTAGCTTTAATATGTAAAATCTAATAATTGTGTATAAATGTGGAGGACATGTTTTCAAAACATTCCCCCATTATAATCTATATATGCTAAGTACTAAATAAATGTGAATATGTAGAAGCCATGTCTTTATGACATGCCCCCCTTTTGGAGGAGGGGAGATAAAATTTTTTAGTCACATCACCATGAAAGGAATAAGTGGCATTGTCATGTATTTGAGTGTATAATAACCACTTTTACACTAGTACTATTAGTACCAAATAATGTAATATTATGTTGATAATACCTATGATTTGGAATAATATCCATATAAGCAAAATTTTAGGTATTTTTTGGTATTTATTGAATTTTTTGAAAATTGAGATAATATGGAAGGGATGATTTACTGTGTCCCAATGTAACTCACAAATTTGATTTTGGACACCTGGTACTCAAGATATGTGTGCTTAAAGAACTTATAGAAAGTGTATATTAGGTGTGTTGAATAAAATTTTAAATTTATTTTTACTTTGATCCTTTTGAAATTTTGAGCTCTGAGTGTAAAAATACAATGCCATGAAATAGAACGCCATGACCACTATGGTTGTAGGTGCTATAGATAGTCTTAACCAATCAAGACTTTAATGATATGGTAAGTAGATTTATGTGTGAATTGAATGGTAATGTTTTTTTTTTTTTTAGTTTTTTTTTAGCCATTTTTTTCAAATTTTTAGTGTTTGATAGATGCTTCCATCAAATCTTGGGATAGTTTCATTATGGTATCAATTTCAATGTCTGATTTTTTATGTAACTATATGATGTTTCTATAATATGTCAATGATAACATCCAACTATTATATTTGTAATTTTTTTGGGTTTCAACTATAAAATATATATGTTATTTATATAATTACATGACTAATAACTATAATTACTCATTTTTATTATATAAAGATGTAAATATTCAAGAATTTTGGCATGGTAGGCATTTTTACACTTTGGTGAAGTGAGGTATATATGTAGTTGATTAGGCCATTATACATTAAGTTGGATTGGGCTAATTGGCCTACTTAAGATATATTCTATATGAAATACACCTCATCACATCCCTATTTGAGAGGTGGAACCTGGATACCTATAATTTTTGGCTCTTGATAGGGGAGATGATGATGACTCTAGAGGATGTGTATCATATTTTTAGCTTCTTATTAGAGGTGAGAGAGTATAAGTTGTTAGAGATGGAAGTCCTAGTTATATTCAAGTTCCATATATATTTTAGTGGCTATAGAGCACTCGATGTAGATCTAAGTAGGATGATTCATCTTGACAACATTATTATAGGTGAAATTTTGTGGTTGTGGAAGTTCATTTGTGTACTATTGGCTTCATTTATAGTATTATGGGGTGGAAAAGTTGTGATTTCATATAGCATGTATCATATAATTTAGCACATTGAGATAAAAGATACCATATATTCTTTGGGTTGAACTGTATCAGCTCACTTATATAGAGATCTATAAAGATTTGCATTTGAGATCCATGGTGGTGTTATTGGAGTAGGGACCCTTTTACATGTTTGGGAATATGAGCACATCATAGTATTACGATGAGTCAGTGGATCCATATCTAGGTGGGCCCATCCACATGTATTTACAGATTAGTGGGTATTCCCCCATGGTAGACTACACATAATGATGGCACCACAATATTCTATAAAAAATAGCTTTGGATCAGATTATATGCATCTATATATGACATTTATTAGTTTGTTCAAGGATGGGCATGAGATTTAAAGGATTTAGATTATCTTGTGGTGTATTATTGGTTGTATTTTAATATGAATATGAATATAGTCTTATTCTTTTTAAACAATTTTATTGCTTGTGTTTCTCTTTTAATAACTTTTAAAACATAAAACATTCTGGTGAAAGACATGGAAATTTATAAAAGGATAATTCTAGACACTCTTATCGATGCAAGAGTCCAACATGGATGTAGGTGTCCAAAGGATAAAAACATAGAGATAGCATAAAACATAGGGAGGGATCCCAAGAATATACTGGATACAAGATAATTTGACAACATACAATCCCATCAGATTAAATAAAGTAAGTGAAATAAGATGGAATCAAAGACGTCCATGTGAGACTACACCATTAGATATCTAACTCTCAGTAAATAGATGTATATATGTAAAAATATATGAAAACATGTTATAAAATCATGATTGTACCAAATATGGGTCTCTACACATCTCAAAAGTGGGGTACATAATGGGTTTGTCTTAGAGATTCAAGACTTGATGATTATATAATAATCAAATTTAGGACAAATTACAAGTTTCAAAGATAAAAATATAGGGTTTTTAAATATTAAATGTAATTCAAAAGTAGATTTTGTAATATAGTAATTTTTTTCAAACATTAAAATTAATTCAAAGATCATATTCAATAATAGAGTATAGGTTTCAATATAATGCAAAAATTAGATTCTATAAAAGAGTAAAAATTTTCAAAGATTTAAATTAAGTTAGAAATCAAACACATGACATTTATTGGCACATTAATACATATTAGGGGGTACATGACATGCATATTCACTCACTCTTGAAAGACTTAAATTAGAAAATTATACACACTTGAATGCATATACATGGGCATATGTAAAATAATTACAAGATAAAAGTTAAATGTTGTAAATACAATTACAATTGAGCATATAGGTGTATGACATTATATATCATTGGCCCAAATTCAAAAGGCATGATACTTGTTCATGACTTTTTAAAAGTTCAAAAGTTACATTTTAAAATTTTCAAAAGGCATGATACATGTTCATTCACATTTTTTAAAGTTCAAATTTATAATTTAAAAATAAATAATTTCATTTCAATTCAAATCTATTAGAAATGTGGTGATTATGGGGGCATGAATATTATTCATTATCTTTCTCTTTTACACTAGTAATTTCAATACTATAATAAATGAGGGGAGTGGGGGGGGAATGTCGACATTCAAATCTAGTCATAGATACTTTACAATGCTAATTATTGACATGCCCTAAATCATATGACTTATACCCAACTACATGACTAATATTATCCTTTCCTTTAAACCATTCATCTATAAGCAGACTCAACCCTTTGTTTTCTATCATTACTACAGAAAAGTTTCCAAATAATATTATCAAATTACTTAATACCACCCTCAAACTATTTATAACTTAGGAAATATATATTTCATATTTTGAGATAGGTCCACACTAAGTAGATACGAATGTTGCCACATAACTGTCCACCTGGAGTAGTCACATCTTGCACCAAATAATGACTAGTTTCCAAATTTTGAAATAATATTTTAGGTCTTCCTATGCATTGCACAAGGTGAGATAAAGGAAATTTACACAAATTTTTCCTATAAATACACATCAAAGTTCATTCATTATCCTCAATTTATATCAATTGCTTTCTAGTTTACACACTATTTCACATTGAGAAAATGTGCCTTATTCTATCCAAATCCAAGATAATTCACAAGGAATAACCATAAACCAAGTCTAAAGAATCTAAAAGTAAGTTGAGAGCTATAATTACCAATTATAAAATCCATTTTTATAGATTCATACATATATTCAGATATATTATTTTTATAATTAAAAGAACTACATGGGCTTTATTTCCTTCCATGGAGTATTAGATATGTCAATAATGGTCAATCATCAAGGGGGTGATTAAGGTCAACCTAGCACATTACACTCCTTAATTTTTTTATTTCAAGATTTCAAGATGCCTTTAGGGTTCAAAAGAAAAATAATGAATTATATGTGGCATATTTTTCATCACAATATCCCAACATACTTAATAGACAAAAATGTAGAAAGCGTAATGGTCAATTTTTTTCATAGTCAATGTAGATAATTCCATGGTCAATATATGTGAGTGCCCTATGATATTATCTAGATAAAACAGTCTTGTCTAAGAATATTATTAGTTTATGATTCTAATTTTTCACTATTACAATTTTATTTTTTCTATAATTTTATTTTTAGTTTTTATCTATAGTCAACTGAGACAAGTCTGTGGTAAATAGACTTGAGTGATTTATGATGATGATGGTCCTATCTAGAATACTTTTAGATTTTGTTCGTGATCTTAATCATGAATATCCACATATTTTTATGATTTACACATTCATTTATTTGAAATATTTAATAGAAAACTAGAGTTGAGATGAGTACATTTATTCTTAATGTTTTCCAAAAAATAAAAAAATTCCATATTTATAAATTTTCAAAATTATAATTGTTAATTATTATACATATTTAATATTATGATATTTATCTATTTTCACACCTATTAATTATAATACATTCATTATTTTATAAAATATATGGTAAAACACATGGAATATGGGGTATCATGGCCTCCAAGAGGGTTAATATATGGTAAGATTTATAGACATTTTTTAATATTATTAAATACAATTTAGTAGGTATGCATTGAATAAATGAGAACATAAGAATAAATTATTTTTTTTAATAAATGAAATACGTTCCCAAAATTTTCAATCATCAAGTGGAATAAGTCATGGAGACCATATATCACATTTTCTATTTATATTATTGGCTAAAGGTTTAGGGTGAATGCTTTATTGAGAAAACATAAATAATAATAAAGGGTTTTGAAGTTATTCCATGGGAACAATACATCTCACACATATAATGTATTGGTTAATATATCTTGATTGGTTAAGCATTAATTCAAAAAAATGTATGTCTGAGAAAATATTACACATACTCACTTCATCTATTAAACTATCGATCAACTCATAAAAACAATATGCACTTTTTCATGATATGATACAATTTCTTTTATTTGATAGGGCAAAATACCAAGTTTTACAAGGATCCTCAAACCATAAGAGTGAAATATAGAAAGTATCAATAGGCCAAACAAAGGCCTCCAAACAAAAGATTCAAAAACCACCTATACTAAATCAAAAGTATGGAAAATAGAAAACAAAAAAAATAGGAGGGGGACCCCTCCAATGGGTCTTCAAATTTCTGAAAATTATTCACTGGGATGTCCTAATTAACCTTTGAAATCTTATCCCATGTGTAGTTACCATTTATTTCAACTACTTCCCCTAGAAAGATCATATGGGGTCTCTTCTTCCTTTAGTCCTACAAGGAAGCCTTTTTTATGGGGGCCACCTTGGGGGAGCTAGGTAGGGAGGGAGGGGAGGGGGGTTCGAAGAGATATTTAATAGGGTTCAGATCAGGTTTAGAATATTTGATGAAATAATTCACTATGATCTTAGCCTGTATATAAATAACATTCCATTCATGTTTAAGATTAGCAATGACCAACCCTACCTCTTACACCTTGCAGTTAAAATTTTCCAACTGTGATGTGTTACTTTTCATTTCCCTTGATATAATATATTTACCCTTCTGAGTGGTATCCTTAGAGGTTCCCACATCAAGGTTGATCACTTTGGGTTTGGTTATGAATATCTTGAGGGGAAGTTCATCTATGGGGTATTTGGAAAGACTATCTTGGGGGTGGTCTTAGAGGGTCAATAGGATCTTGAGGTGGGATCCTCCTCTAGGGAGTCCTCCCCAATGGAGAATCCCCCTATGGGACCTCCCAAACATGAAAGATTTGGACATGTTTGACAAGAAGGAGGATTATGCCTTGGTAGAGAATAGGGTTTGCCTCATTTACTTGGTGAGCTAAAGTGGTGGATTTCAAGGACTTTAATAGAAAGAAAGGTAGACTTATCTTATAGACAATAAAGTGATTTAGAAACAAGAAATGGTTATAAAATATCAGTGTGTATTTACCTTCAAGATTCAAATAGCGCATAACCTAGAGATAGATTTAGGGCTAGTGATGAAGAAGGTTCACTTGGGGGAATTCTTTATTATTAGTATTCACAAACTCATTCATCTAAAAGAATCATTATAAGATCTCCTATTTATTTATTTGGTATTTAAATGCCTTCATCCCCTTATAATACATATTGGTTTCCTCCCTAAAAAATTCCTTCGAAATAATGATTTTTATGCCATAAATGGTCACCTTGCATATGTTACAAGCTGCAACAAAATCTCAGGCCACTACTACATTATGCTATGTGATTATCTTCGTAAACTCAATATGATATGATACAAATTATTAAACAAGAATTTTAATAAATAAAAAATCAAATGGAGGAATTGTATTGAGAAAATTTAATGACATTTTTAAATTTAACTTAAGATATTTAATTTTCCACTCAATATTCAAAATTTTATTAATTTAACCTAGTTTATCAAAGATGCCTAATTTTACATAATTTTTGAAAATTTCCCCAACTTCATCAAATATCCCAAGCTAAATGTCTACTTATTTTTAATATATTTTTCACAAGTTTTATTTTTCGAAATTACACTAATATAACATAATTTTATAATTTTTTCTTGAATTGCCTTAACATAATTTTCCAAAATTTCTTGATTACTACAAGGGGGTTTTATAAAAGAAAATTTAAGATAGTTTCTTGATTTATCCACCATTATTACAATAAAATGGTTTAATCAATGTATTCCTCCCATTATATACTACTAGTATCCATGCTAAAAAATGTTGTATAATAATTGGGTCTCGCATCCCACCTGGGAGAATATTTTAAAATGCTCAAACTCACTCCTTTTTTTAGTACCTTTTTTCATGGTTTTCTTTCCTTATTTCCTTTATATTTTTGACAAAAAACATATTTGGATTGAACTATTACATATATCATGATATTTGGTAAAATATTTATATAATTTATCATACAATGATATCATTTTTGATGCCTACATAGCTCATCTATTTCCTGTCAAGGGGTCATAACATTCTGGCATTGGAAGATTTTTAAAATTCAAAAAAAATTAGAAAATTAAAACGTCAAATACATTATTAAAAATAAAAATGAAGAAAAAATACATGAAAATTAGGGAATATGGTATCTCAATTTATATAAAAAATCTTGGTACCATGATAAACTATTTTTACACCTTAAAAATCATTGAGCCCATGTTTGATGTGGCTACTTTGACCATGAATTTTAATGATGGCTCCACCTTCACCTCAAGTTGTATTGATGTCATTTCAATGATTTAGAACTAATTTAATGATAATTTTTCAAATAATTTTAATTAAATTTGTGGTGAGAGACATATAAAATTTTATATCAATAATTATCTTATGCTTCTCTACTAATCCAAAGTTAGTTTTCCACAAAGGTAACAAGGGGATTCTATATATTGTGAAGAAAATGGGTAATGCCTATTGAGTATGATGCCAATATGGGAAATTAAGTTATATTTTTATAATTATTATATTTTGGGTTTTTATGTGTTTTATAAGGTTATGACCTTAATTATTATTTTGATCACTTTGGGACACTTTTCAATGATTTCCTAAAAAATAGCTGAAACTGCCAGTTCACTTGAGTTCATTGTAGTTCACTTCAATGTACTCTAATTCACTATTTGAGTAATTATTTGAGTATAAAATATTATAAAATCATTATAAAATATGAAAAATTTGGTTTATTGATTATATTAATTAAATTTAATTTAATTTGAGTTAATTGGCATTTTAGCTTAATTAGTTGACTAGGATATCTTTCTAGTTATATGTTTGACTTTACTGTTAAAGAAGGCTTATTGCATGATATCCAAATATTTATAGTAACTTAAATTAAGTTTATTTATTATATTCTTATTTCATTTAGTGGTCTAGTAATATTATATTATATGTTATACTTTTAGACTTAACTTGCATTGTATATAATCTTGTAATAAGTTTATTTTAACTTTCTTTATCAATACAAATTATACATAGAGGTTGAGTAGTGAATTAATTATAATTGAGGATATTATTGTATGTTTTATGTCTAATATTATTATATGTATATAGTATTTTATAATATAAATTACATATTTTCAAAGTTTGAAGCTATTTAGCACACCTTTTTATCAACTATTTTGTTGATACATAGCTTCAATTTTAGAGAGAGAAAAATATAAGTTTCACGAAATAAAATAATTCAAAACTTTAATTTTTTATAATATCCATGTTCAATAAAGGTTTTAAAAAATTTCAAGCCATTTTTAAATGATACAATGGCTTCAATGAATTCTACTTCCATAAATATTCATATTTTCAAAGGAGAAAACTTTGAGTATTGGAGAAATAAATTGAATAGAATTATTATATAGAAAGTATTTTGAGAGAATGTTATCCATGGGTACACACAACCTAAATATTGGAATACCTTGACACTATAGACACCTAAAACTGGCCATCAATGGCCTTCAATCGGACTTCAGACCTATTCTTACCTACCATTGAAAATTAAGCCTAAGAATCACTAAAATTCTAAAATTTGATTTTTTATCATTTTTCAAATCTTATAATATCATTGATACATTCCTAATTGGGTTATCCTACCATAATCAACAAGAACCTCTCACGTATTCATCTCTAATCATCCTGTGGCATCACAACATGCAATTTGGCTTATACACCTATTAAATGGGGCACATGGACATAAAATCAAATATTGAATGAGATAAATGGATAATAATAATTAATTAACAAGATAAAATAAATTAAATTCTTAGTTTAATTATCCATTTTAAATTAATTAATAAATATAAAATGAAATCCAAAAATATGAAATATCCTAGCTTTTCATGATTACCTTTTTGTGAGTGTCAAGCCTTTGAAAATATCTCAAAATATCCCACCCATGCCTATTCATTTAAAATAATTAATTATTAACATAATTTAACTCTATTAGAGTTAATTAAATCACTTAGGTTAGGTTTGAACTCATTCCATGTTTAAACTACACTTTAACCCACCTTGAGTTGGGGTTAATTCCTAATCCTATAAATACAAGCATTTGCCTCTTCATTTGGAAAGCTTGGATATTTTAGAGTTATAATGTAGTTTTTTTCATAAGAATCATGAAAATAGTATTATAATGCTAAAACATTAATCCAAGCCATCAAATATTCAATAAGCATAAGCCACAAGCCAATAATGGTGCCAAGGAGAGAAGGAGAAAATAAAACTCCATTGCCAAATATTTAGAGAACAAACCAAGAAAGCCAAAAACAAATCCTTTGGAGCTTTCAAAGAAGGTAAATATTGTCTATATTTGCATTTTAGTTGTGTTTTCAATTGTATTTTATCCATTATGCTCCCCCTAAGATCTAGGCTTAGAGATGTTAGCATGTTAGTGTATTTTTTTCATTATTTTATGAAATAACACTTGATCTAACCTCCTCTCTATTTTTTAAATTCTTATGATCACAAATGGCATGTTTGGTGGGACTTAGAAGTATCCCATGTACTAAAGAGACAAACATGCAACTCATAAATTTTCAAATGAATGCTTTAATATATTCAAAATCAGAGTTTTAGCTTTGTTTTTGCCATATTTTTGTTTGTTGTGCTAACTTAGATTTACGTAGAGACTGACATCAGTTAGGCATAATCAGCATTGGTTCTACTTAACCATCATCAATTTTGATTAATAAACATTGATTTTAGTTAATCATCATTCATCAAGGTATAGTGTAAAATATAGCTTACAAAACTTGAATTTTAAATCTTTTTATCACTAATAATTGTTATTTATTTGTTTCATTAGCTTGTATTTTCCTTATCTAACCATATTATTATAGGTTTTTATGAGTTTTCATCATATTTTTTAGTTAATTAAAAAAATTATATCATTTTAGTTTTACCTTCAGGTTCATAGGTAACTAATCTCAGTCCTTATCAACCGATATTAGCTAGTACCAATCGACATCAATTCTTTGGTAATTAACATCGGTCACATGTGACTAATATCGATCTCTATGTTTTAAAAATAATAAACATAAGAGATATATTTTCAAAACTTATTTTCTCATTCTTAATTATGCTTCAAAGCAAAAGGAAACTCACTAACCCTTACAATACCAAGGTGGGAGAAGAACATAAATTTTCAAATACTAACTCTTGAACACTTTATTTTGGTACCTAAAAAGAATGGTTAAGTCTTGAAATTTTGGTTTGAGTGCTTAAAAGGAAACTAGGTTTTTTGTGTTAATTTGTTTTGTGAAAATTCTTAAAAGTTTTGAAAATTTAATCTTAGGGACCAAAAACTTCATCAATAATTCATTTGGTGCATAAAATAAGCATTCACTTAGATTGTAAATTATTGAAAGAATTTATTACTTGTTTTTTTGTTTATGAAAAATGAAGAGTATATGTATGCTATACCCCAATCCCCTATAGGGAACATGGGTGGCCAAAATCACCTTTTCACTTGTAATTTATGCCTAGTCCAATGCATGGAAAAAATGTTACCTTGGATCTCCCCAAAACCCATATATTTTGGATGATCTAAAAATAACCTCTAAAGTATTTCCATTGAGTCATGTATTTCATGCAAATTGGATTATGAAGGGGAGTTCATAGCTTCTTCATGAGTTCTTTAGAGAAGCTTTGACCTAGGTTTTCATCTCCCAACATTATTTCAACTTGGTATATAATTTAGGGTATGAATACTATGAGATCCAGGGGTTGAGTGGCTAACCTCTAATTTTTAATGAAAACCTAAGTCAAGTCTGGTTAACTAGTGGATTATAATAAGTAGTAAATAAATGGAATCTCTATGCAAAGGAATAAACCATTATATAGTAGGTTAATCGGTATGAACTCAATTGATGTGAGGCATATCTAATGTTAACCATGCTTGAGACCATTTATATTATTAAACATTTAAGTTTTAGATAAACCCCACTTGTTGCAAAAATATTGTTGATGTAGGGCAAGTAGCTTGAAGGTCCATGTCATCATACAATATCTTAGGAGAAGGGGGAGGGGGTAATAAAATCCCTACTACTTCATGAACTTTTATTTTTGGATTAACACTTAAAATCCTCCTAAGATCATGAATATAGATGTATTTCAATTATATGATGCCACCTTCTTAGTTATAGGATCTAGGACATTACATTTAGATGTTTATGTCATTTAATCCTTTGCTCACTTGGTCTTGTTTTAGTCTAAAAATATCTATTTGTTTGTTTATGCCACAACAAAATGAATTTTGTGTCTAAATCACTCCATTATTTGAGGAGGTGTTACACCATCCATTTGAATACATAATTGTGCCTTGAACTTGATGGGGTACAATCCACTGAGAGGGGGGGGTGAATCAATGTTAAACCAATTAAAATATTTCTTCAAAAACCTCTTAAGTAGTATAATCAAACTCAAAGCAAGATGTAACAATGAATAATCATACATGTAATGATTACACCAAAATCCTATGGGAAACCCTCAAGGGTAATAAAACCACCCTAAAGCCTATAAATCAATGGACTACTATTGTATAAATATGGATCAAGCAATAGGTCTTTAGTGAGACACCTATCTCACACGGAATACCTATTCCTAGATTGGTTAAGACCTTCTAACCAATGTGAATGAGAACCAACTCAATCACCTTAAAAAAGAGAAAAAAATTTAATACTAATTTTTTTCAACCTCTGATGAATATCCCTAAAAAAAGACCCTTCTCCAATTTTATAAATTCATACAAGCCACTAACATCAAGCTATCTTACCAACACAAGCAATAACTCCTTCTCAATTCCTTCACTCACACTTGAAAATAATCAATCATAAATATCAAAAATATTTTCAATATAATAAAAAAAATATGATGAGTCTAATTACACCCTTCTCAACTCAAATCCTTAAGAACTCTAGTCTCCAAGAACCTCAACAACCTTTGCATAAGGTCTTTAAAAATATCTTCATAAACACTTGCTTGTCTAGCTTGATTCCCACAAAAAAAGGGAATAAAACATCTTTTATATATAACATTATTAATTATGGTTGGCCATATCACTTTAGAACATTTTAGGAAGAATCACTTATGTCTCTCACTCATGAACCTTTGCAAACACTTTCTAGTCCATACCATGAAATTATGTCACAAACACCTCACAAACGAAGCATGGCTCCACTTGTGTGATCATGTTTGAATAATAGGATATTATTAAAACCTTTAAAATATTTTAAGAATTAATTAAATGAGTCTTAGATACTATCCAATCCTTACTTGATCTGACTATCTACCCTGGAAATAAACTCAATCATCCAAACTAGGTTCTTTTTGCTAGCAAAAACATCATGGTCAACTATGAGTAAACCATTAAATCATATAAAAGTGACTAGGAATAATAAAAATTATATGTAAAAATAGTATACATCCCCTCCATTACCTATAAGATATCAAACCCATCCCTACTTATTGATTAGGCCTTCCAATTCTACTTCTCACTATCGCTGGTTTTTCTCACTCATGGTACCCTTTCATTCATATCGACTAGGAAAATTTAAGGATTTATATATTTTACATAGATAAATTAATATTATTGAAAATTTACATGAATGTTTTAATCAATTTATAAGCTTCATCACACACCCATTTTTTCCCCTAGTTATTCTTACAAATTTCTCTCAAAATCAAAATCATTGTTAAGAAGCACTTTTCTATGGGACCCAAAAATAGTCAAGAAAAATCAATCCCATTATTGTAATCCCATATGAGTCCTATAAAACCTAAAAAAATAATTATTTCCATCCAACACCTTCTTAAGAATAAAAAATAAATAACTTTAATAATGGGTCTAATACTAGGGTTTTTACACATAAAAACCTACTTACCTTCTTAGAAATCACTCATAAAGAATAAGACCTTAATCCATGAAATAAAATTTGGAAAAAATTCTTAAGAAACTTCCCCAACATCTAAAAAAGGTTCATCTCCCCATGTAAAGTATAGATGAGCTGAAGAACATGAGAACTTTCCTCTCATGCTCAAAATGCACCATTTAAACACCCTTTAAAGCACATGAAGACATTTATAAATTTCTCTCTCATCCTCTAACCTCTAACTTGGTAAATATACTTGAAAAAACCTATGTAATATTCTCTCATGCATATATAGGGTCAAACACCTTGAAATCACTCATTGACCCTTCACTAGGCCTCATAAGCCCATCTAAGCCAACTAGGCTAATGGCCAAACTATCTTGCAGACCTCTTTCCACCTCATGAAAACCATATATTTTACCTTTAAACATAATATACATGTAAAAAATACATATTCCAAGAATACTAAGCTCCTTACCATGGAATATAAGCTAAAGTACTCGAGATCCCTTAGGCAACCATACAAGGTCAAGCCTATAAGGTACAAACTGACCTACATACATCATGAAGACCATATGATGTAAACCATTGAGCATATAACACATTAGAAAAATGTCACACAACATCAAACCAAGATAAAATACATCATACATCATTCACCTAAGACACCCATGTTCACTCATGCAAGCATCATACTAGTCTAAGTACACTAGGGCACCATGTTCCATCACTCTGACATGTTAGACCACTTTGTCATTGATAATCAATATTAGATATTAATTACAACACATACCATCAATATCCCAATAATATACCCCTTGGCCATTGATGGAAACACCCTGAAAATTTCTCCCCCTTTGCCAAAATGAAAAAGTGGACACTCTTCAACATTGGGCACCATAGAAATCAAACAAGTGAGCTATAAGAAACTCATAAAATCATGCTCACCTACATTAAATCCTTTGAAAATGAACCATTTAGACCTAAAATATGCATAACTCCCCCTTGGAAAGTGTGCTTACTAAAAAATTGCTCTTGAACCATTAATATCCTTAGAATTATCAGTAAATGCAAGGCACCATAGTTCCCCCTAAGACCTTGATCCACATTAAAGACTCCCCTTCAGTTTACACAACTAATGAAAACCTATAAGACCTCAAAGAGTAGAAACCACTTAAGTCAAACATCAACATGAATACCTTAGTATCATACAAAATCACTTACCATTGCTCTCAAGACACCCTACAAACCACCAAAGACACTTCAAGCATAGTACCACACCTAGAACACATTTAGAGTAGGCCAAAATTCTCATTTAGAACCAAAAATGTCATCCTTCTTTGGAAAAATTCTTCAACAATATTTTCTTTACTATGCCTATTTAGACCCCTTATAACCCTATTTAGCCATTGTAAACCTCATAACTCTATATCTTGATCAATTGAAACCATGAAACTTCATATTTGAATACCACTACCATGCCCCCTCAACATGATAAAACTAAGCCTCCAACTCATCCTCCTTAGCATACTTTCTTCTTTAGCCTACTAGCCAATTATGCCTCCTAATAAGCTAAATCTTGAATAAAATGAAATATACTCATTTATAGACTACTAAAAAACTTTATTCAACTACCAATTTGGCCCATTCAAATAATTTTGAATCTTTTAGCCTTTAACTCCAATATTTGACAACTTTTTCAAACATGCCCAAATGACTAGGGCTTTAAAGCAAACACTTGGTTAAAAGTCAACCTTTAGTCAACACTAACACTTGAGCTAGAAACCATACCTGGAGACCACCAGAACTAACTTCCATTCCACATTTCAATCCTTCACACCTTTGGGAACATTGACTTCCTATAATCCTCCATACACGTGCTCTTGAGAAGAAGAGCTAGAGACCACTCAAAATGCTCCACCTTGCACAAAAAAAATCATCAACCTATGAAACCACCTAAAACATGTATTAATCACATGTACAAACCTTCTTAAGAATAAATAACTTCATGACACATCTTCGATCTTCAAATGACCTTTGAAACCAAGCATTCTATGCATATAAACCAAAAACTACAATAGACACCTTGACCAAATGGTCAAAATCACATCTAAGCATCTCATCAGCTTCTCCAAGCCATCTTCCCTCCTTTGAAATATAAAAAACAACTTTAATCACCCATTATCAAGTTTAAAATCACTTTAGAATACTATATGAGCAACTTTGGCACTTTTTAGGTAGTCAACACTGCCAAAAATGGTCAACTTAGACTTTTGACCATAAAACTCACATCTAAGCAAATAAAAGACTCGAACCACCTAGGAATGTCTCTTAAAAATATTCCTCAAGTCCTCACACAAACCAATTATTCCTTATACTTCAAATAACTACTCAAACAAGGCATAAAATTGATCAAAAATGCACTTTAGGACCAAAAGACTTGAACTTACCTCTTGAACAATCAACTAACCTCAGTAACTAAAGCAACTCTTCTGACTAATTGCTTCACCTCTCCTAATTACTCATCATTAGTTCAAGAAAGAAGGAATGACCCATATACATGATCTTATATATTCAAATGTAGATTTAGGTAATGGTTTAGTCATTATGTCTGCCAGTTGTTCCTTAGAAGGTAAATATTCCAAATTGACAGCTTGATCACTAACCTACTCCTTTAGAAAATGATACTTGATATGGATATGCTTAGTCTTATAATGCATCATTAAGTTCTTTGAAATTTTTATGTAATTTTAATTATCATATATAATAGGACAAGGACCACCTTGACTTACCTTAAAATCTTCTAAGGTCTACTTCATCCAGATGATTTGAGTACAACAAGAAGCTACAATAATGTATTCAGCCTCTATAGTAGACAAAGATACTAAATATTGATTCTTGCTCAACCAAGATACCAAGGATTCACCTATGAAGAACACTCCTCTACTAGTGATTTTCCTATCATCAACACATCCTACCCAATCAACATCTGTATAAGATTTTAGCTTACATTCCTTACTCCTAGGATACCATAAACCATAGTTCATGGTGCCTTTGAGATACCTTAGGATTCTCTTAATGGACTTGAAGTGAGATTCTCTAGGATCTGCTTGATATCTTCCAACTACACTTGTTAATTGCATAATATCAAGTCTAGAAGTAGTAGAATACAATAGGCTCCCTATCGTGGATCTATACAAGGATTGATCAACTTTAGGAGACTCATCACACTTACTAAACTTACATCCAATTTCCATAGGAGTACTCATGGGTTTTCTATCCAACATATTGAATTTCTCAAGCATCTCCTTAATGTATTTGGCTTGAGAGATAAAGATCCCTTTATCTAGTTTATTTATTTGCATTCCTATAAAGAATGAGAGTTATCCCAACATAGACATCTCAAATTTAGTCTTGATTACCTTTCCAAAGACCTTACTCATCTTATCATTTACTAAACCAAATATTATGGCATCCACATAAACCACAATAAGTAATTGATGTTCTCCTTATGACTTGATGTAAATATTTTTGTCTGCCACTCCTCTTTTCAAACCTTGACTTTGGAGATACTTATATAATCTATCATACTAAGATCTAGGAGCTTGTTTAAGGCCATAGAGATCTTTATTCAATCTTCAAACAAATTTTTGATTATCTTTTATAGCATAAACCTTAGGAAGCTCCATAAAAACCTCTTCTTCTAATTTTCCATTCAAAATTTTAGATTTAACATCCATTTAGTAAACCTTAAAGGTTTTAGACCTAGCATAGGCCAAAAATAGTTGGATAGCTTCCATTATAGATATAGGATCAAAATTTTCATCAAAATCATTCCCTTCCACCTAAGCATAGCCTTTACATACCAACCTAGCCTTGTTTCTTACCACTTCACCTTTCTCATTTAACTTATTCTTATATACCCACTTAGTTCCAATTACATTCTTTCCCTTAGGCTTAGGAACTATATTCAAAGTGTCATTTATTTTAGTTTTATCAAGTTCTTCATTCATAAAATAACACCATTCCTTTTCCTTACTAGCTTTAATGAAGGTTTTTGGTTCATGAATAGATATAAAGGCTAAATCATGTTGATCTTGATTAGATAATAATATCCTTCTAGTATGTATACTATCATTCATATCACCAATAAATTGAGAATTTGGATGATATACCTAAGTTCTTGAAGGAGCTTTAGTATCAAGTCTAGTATTTTCTTCATCATCTTCATCTAATAGATAGGTAGATATGTCTTTATTTGAAGTAGGACTAGTAGATGAATCACATGACTTTAAACTAGACTTCTTGGTAGGCACACTTTCATCAACTCTCACATTAGAACTTTCAACAATTTTATGAAGTATTTTATTCAAACATCTATAAGTAGAACTAATAGAATAATAACCAAGAAAGATACCTTCATCAGATCTAGAATCAAACTTGCCTAGATTTTATTCATCCCTTTTGATGTAACACTTACTTCCAAACACTCTATATTATTTGACATTTACAACTCTATTTTTCCATATTTCATAAGGGGTCTTATATTATTTCACTCTAATTTGACATCTATTAAGAATGTAGACTGAAGCATTTGTAGCCTCTTCCCAAAAACCATCAGACAACTTGGCATCTTATAGTAAAGTTATAGACATCTCTTGAATAGTTCTATTCTTTCTTTCAATCACTCCATTTTTTTGTGGAGTCCTAATAGCTGAATATTGTCTTCTTATTCCATGAGTATCATATAACTCATCAAACTCATTACACCATAATTATCCTCCTCTAACTGATCTGATGCACTTGATGTTTAATCCATTCTCATTCTCAACAAGGGCTTTGAAAGCATTGAACTTGGTAAAAGCTTCTAACGTTTCTTTTAAGAAATAGATCCAAGTCATTCTTGTGGATTCATCAATTAGTAACATGAAATAGTAGTTACCTTATAAACGTTGAGTTCTCATAGGACCACATAAGTCAGTGTGGATTAACTCTAATGATTTAGTAGTAAAAAACTCTTTTGTCTTGTTTCTTCTCTTTACTTATTTACCATGGAGACAAGACTTACACAAATATTGAGGAACCTTAGAAATCTTGGGCATATGTATTATAATCCCCTTTGAAATAATCCTTATCCTATTCTTGAATTTTATGTGACCAAGTCTTTTATGCCATAGCCAACTTTCTTCTAATTGACTCAACAAACACTTTTATCTTTTGGATTCATGATATACATACATATTATTTTCTGACTTGTGAATCTTGGCAAGGAGTATGCCATATTTTTATTTTCTAATTTCATAGACATCATCATAGAAGGTCACAACATTACCTTGTTCACACATATAACTAACACTAAGAAGATTATTCTTTAACCCTTCAACATACAAAACATTATCAGTATTTGAATTTTCATTGTCTAAACTCAAAGTTCCCTTACCTCTTATAGTAGTATATTTCTCACCAAACCTATCAACACTAGGGTTTGATTTCTTAAGAGTAATGAATTTACTCTTATCTCCTATCATGTGACTAGAACAACCACTATCTATGTACCATTTCTTGTCCTCATTTTCTTCTAAATGTAATGAAACTTGGACAAACATGGACTCTTCATTATGAACCATAATGTACTTAAAGATCAACTTTCAAGATGTTAAGCCTTAAAAAGGAATTGCTATGATACCAATTGATGGGGTATAATCTACTAAGAGGTGGGGGTGAATTACTGGTAAACCAATTAAAACTATTCTTCAAAAACTTCTTAATCAGTATAAGCAAACTAAAAGAAAGATGTAAAAATGAACAATCATACATGTAATGATTATGTAGAGAGGATTACAAAGCAAGTTAGTCAAGCATCAGTCCATAAAGAATGAAATGTGCATAAAGAACTAGCTAACCAAGCCTATCTATTCCTATGAGAATTACAAAGGATAGTAAGAAACAAATGAAAGAAAGTAATGTTGTTCCCAAAATATGTCACTTTTTTTTGGGGACAACATATCGACTATTTTGGTCCTACAGGCCAAAATGATCTCTTCCCTTCTCAAAAATGTTTAAGTATTCAAATTCTTCAATTATTCAAGTCTTCTTAGCTAAAGAACTTGCAGGTTCAACAGGTAGGCTTTCTCAGAAAGAAGTTCCAACACTTAGGCAATTTCAAGGCTAGTTCAATGTCGTGGTTTGATCAAAGGTCCATCAATAGGCTTCAAACAAGTGGAATGAACCATTGAACCTTAAACTTTCACAAGTTCAAAGTGGTTCAAAGGTTCAAAAGGAGTTAAGCACTTCAAAGGATCTAGAAAGTTTGAAGACTTCGGCAAGTTCAAAGGTTCAATGACTTTGGTAGATTTAAAGAAAATAAAGCTTCAAAGAGTTTAAAAGGTTTAAACTAAAGATTCTAGAAGATGTTCAAAGTAGAAGATTCTAGAATAATATTTCAAGAAAATGGTTCAAATGATTGGTTTAAAAAATACATTAAACTCATAAAAAGGACTAAGTGAATGTGGCCCTTTACAAGAAACATTGAATTATTGAACCATTAAACTGATGCATTCCAAAGGTTCAATGTTCAAAGTGGTTCAAGTGACTAAGTGATCAGTGACATCCCTGTGGATGTCAAATATAGGGTAATGAAATATCCATTAATTTTTAGAGATGCACACCTGAGAACAAACTCAGTGACCAGCCAAAGGACCTGAAAAAGCCAACTGAAAGTGAGAAGATAGCCTTGAGAGCTCAGATCACCAAGGAAGGACAAAATGTGGCAAGGAAAGAGAGAAAAACTATAGGAAATCCATAAATATCTATATGAGAGTTACTTCTATGAGGTGAAATAGTACACCAGGTGGACATTAGAGAGCGTGAGCATTCAAAGACATGGCATATTTTTTTGTATTAAGTAAAGACAAATAGACAGCCATGTAAGCATCATAAAGAAGACCAGACAACCCATGCTTAGGAGGAGACATTTGAGATGATTCAAAATGCCAAAGTCAAGACCGATGACCTGTTCTAGCATGGCCCTTTCACATAAATTTAAGGCATTCGATTTAGCATCGGCCATTTTCATGAAAACAAGCACCCAAGTCTTTCTTGGAATGCTATATATTGTAATCTCCCATTTTATAAGGGAGATCTCTCTATTATAGAAGAAAAACTCTACCCAAATTGAAAGGCATTTCCTGAGACTTTGAGCTCAAATTGTTAATCATATTTCTTTATTTGAATGAACAAACAAGTGACCTTTTAGACTTTGTGCTGGAATAGCTTGTGTTTTTAGGAAATTATTCTTATGTATGTTTCCTAGAAGCATTCTTATCCATTTAATTTAACAAGTAGAACTAGTGGAAGTAATCAGGAAGGTGTCTTGAAGCTGACTGTGAAGAGACTTGATGCTGCCATAATGGTCCTTAGTGTGTTGTTTTTTGTATCTATGTAAAGGATCTTGGGATGACTTTGTGCCCCAATTATCCTTCATATATTTCACTCTTTAGTAGTTGAGGTGGAGAATTTTTGCTACACTTCATCCTGTTGTGTTACTACATCTAGTTACTTTTACTACCTAGGAAGGAATCTGGCTGTTGACTGAGTATTACTTCTAAAAGAAGAGAAGTACCTCCAACAATCACCCAAGAATTCTCCTATATCTATGAACATCATCTCTGTAAAAAGAGAGATGGATGGTGTTATCCTACCCTGAGTGTTATTTTCATCTTATATTTATAGTATATTAATATATCATAGTTATAGGGAACCTCCCCTTGATGAGAGGAGAGATTTGTCCCATTTTGATGTGGTAAACTTGCACATTTTGGCCGATCAATCTCCCTATGTTGTGGTTAAAACACCTATTTTGCCCTCAGTTGGCTGGTGACAAAATATTTACCCAATAAGCAACATAATATTACCTTCCCAAATGGATTCACCATACCCATGTGGCTCAAAAACATGTTATCCCTTGATCAAGCATCCTTGTCTTTGTCAACAATGGTGGTAAGCTCCTCCAATGCCTCAAGAACACTCCATAAAACCTAGGCTCATGATTTGAAATCACTAAACTAGCTTATCAATGAAGCTTTCAAACAAAATCAATGATCAAATTCAAATCCTTGTGGAAACAATTTAACATTATAACTTTGCAATAGTCAAGCTTAAAAATCATGTCCATGGCGTCTCTATTTATAGATTTTTGAGATTGGTCAGCATCAACCATGACCATCCATCTCAAGATTGAGATGTGTGGCCATGGAAAATCCTAATATTTGGAATTAAATCCATAATTATCTTCATCATGACCTTGGAAGAACGGGCATTGAAGAGGCATGGGAAGTATTAACTAGGCATGGGTGATCCATAATCTTGATATTTGTGGCATTTATGGCCTAGGGATTTCTTCCCAAGAAATGATGTCACCTGATGATGTAGTTAATAAGAATCAATTTAAAAAAATAAATATTAAACAAATCTCATGTAAAATCCACTTAATCTCTTGATTTGGATTAATTAGCCTTAAACAAGGTTAATCAACATTTGTGCAATTATTTGAAAATTGGCCCTTAATTAATCAAAATGGTCAAAAAGTCATATTACTGGGTCATAATTTGATTAGAGAGGAACTGGAAGGTGATGTTAGATGCATTAGAGATGTATTCCCATTTAAGATGTTTTCAACACCAAATAACAAAGGTACATGGTGTGTACCAATCAATTAGAAGAAAAGAGTGATTGGGAACACTAAATGGCAAAATTGTCATTTTGACTTGAAATGATCTGATTAGAGTTAGCTAGCCCATAAAATGTATTTCCCTATTTAGGGATACTTTGACCTAAATTGGAACTTGTAAATGACAATTTCAAACCATTTAGTGCATTTAATGGATTTTTGACCTAGAATGTGCATTTGAGTGTAATTTTAGTAAGATTGACAATTTCAACACAAATGGTGTTAGGAATTGGATGTCTACATTTTACCCTTATTTGAGAAGGTGTAGCAAGACATTCAAGTGAAGAAATGTCTTTTCAAAGAAAAGAGTTGTCAATAATAAATTGGAATAGACCCATGATGCCCCCTTGAGAGGACATACTATGATGGAAGAGAAGGATGGACTCTTGAAAAGAGAGAGAAAGTGAGAGGTTAACCCATGGAATAGATCACATCTAGATGAGCTAATGCTTGCACACGTGATTACCGTCAATGATAAAAATATAAGGAGAGGTATAATAGGCCCCAGAGATAGGGGAATGGGAAAGATATAATCCATAAATGTAAGGGACACACTATAAACACACCCAATTTGAGAGTATAAGCTACAAACTTATGACATTGATCAATTTTGAGACAAGTTGCACACTAAAATATTACCATCATGGGATTTAATGTGGATAACTTAGAATTAGAGGAAAATGGAGAACTTTCTACTTTAAGAAGGCAAGCACCACTAGAATAGGGTCTCTAAAGAGAATATAATAAGTACTATAGTAGAGTAGATTTGATCATGATAAAATATTTTTGCCCCAATAGGGTAAATTTTGATCATTAATAAAGAATAAATAATGATTTGCCCCTATAGAGATAATTCGATTCAGACATTATTTAGATGGTGGGCCTCAGCATGGGCAATTGGAAAGCAAAATAGCTCAAGGATATAACCCAAAAGATAGGTTAAAGTGAGTGATCTCAAACGTATACGCAATGGGCTAATGTCTTAGAAAGACATATAAATCCAAGCATATGAGAATACACAAAGTGATGAGAGAGATGAAAATAAAAATGGAGATATCCAAGCTAACCTCAATAGAAATTGAGTACTACCTACATAGTTCCATGGACTCATGTTCCACCATGAACTTTAGGCCAATGTAGTTCACCCAAGTTTGGGAGAGAATGGAATGAAGAATGATGAAAAATGACCAAGAATTGATTAGACTCATAATGTATGTGATACAAATACATGTATAAACATAGACAAAGAATCCTAAAATGCATGTTACCTAGATGCCTAATTCCATATCATGAACCTAGATTTTGTAAAGTGTTCTTGAGAATCATTCATTGGAGCTGATGTTAATGTTAAGACATTGAGACCTGAGCAAAAAGTGCTTTCTATAGAAAAATAAATTAGTAATCATAAGTATGAATAAATTAGAATGACATAAGATTCCAATCACACTAACCTAATTCAAATGTGAATGCCTATAACTAAGGATAATGGTAAAATAATGACCAAAACTAGAGTTATAGTGATTTGCATTTAAACAAAAAAGCAAAAACAAAGAAAAAGATAAACATAAATGAACCTAAATTGGAATAAAGATATGATCAATTAAGACCTAAGTAGGAACAAAAATGTTTAAAAACAAAAGTCAAGAATGTCATAACGACATGAGACTAAGATATGAATAATCAAGATCCATGTGGACCATCAAGGCATTCTTGAACACAAAAGAGAAAAGCAAAATCAAATAGAAAAACAAGACACCAACAACAATAAAATAAACAAAATGGTCCAAGAACAACCTAATAACATAGGATCAAGTTATAAATACTTGAGATCCATGTGAATCATCAAGATGTTCTGAAACACAAAAGAGATAAGCAAAACCAAACAAGGAAACACAAGACCAAGATGAGACAAGAAGTAATAAAAAGAGAAAAGGAGAAGAAATAAAAGGAGAGGTGTAAAAGCACAAAAAAAACAAATAAAACACAACAAAACACACATAAAAAAAATCCAAGTTAGTGCGGTTTAAAGACAAATGTTCATGTTTGTGTAGTAGAGTCATTACTTTCCACCACATCATAGCAAAGAACAATGACATGATAATTGTTCCCTAATTAAAGAGGAACAATGTTATAAGAAATTGGGGAAGAGAAGAAAAGGAAAGGGTTGGCCAAGCTGACTCTAGATGTATAAGACAAGTGGATGCTACCTACATAGTTCCATGGATGCATGCTCCATCATGAAATTTAGGCCAAATGTAGTTCTCCCAAGAAATATGATAGAAGAAAAATGATGATTAGAATAGCATGATTAATGTTATAAAATAAATGGAATATATGACAAACAAAATAGAATGGTCTAGAAAACAAGTAGTTGATAAGATGATAAAGAATGATCTTGCAAAATGGCAAGTGTGTGGGACAAGATGAAATGAACTAGTTTTTTTGTGCTTGCAAAATGGCAAGAGTGTAGCATGGTGGAATGGGAATGTACAAATGTATAGAAGTGTGAGACAATGTTTTTGTTATTTTTTGGATCATTTTATGATGTTTTTTGTATTTTAAAAGTATTTCTAATGTTTTTGGTGTTTTTAGGATAAAATATGCACAAGGTGGGACCATCTAGTCGAGGAGATGCATGTCCTAAGAGTAGAGGTTCCAATAAGATAGCTAAGTTGACTGTAATGATCCATGCTCACAAATTAGTGAGAGTGAGGTTATTTTTAAAATTATAAAGAGTAGCAAATACTTAAACTAAGAAGATGTGGATGTTCACTTGTTTGAAATTGCACAAGACTATCCTAGTTGAACTGCTTTGTAGAACTACTACTAAAGATGTTCATAATGTTTATGAGACATGATTAAGATCATAATTGGTTAAGGGATAAAAAATATTCAATATTATAACATGTCCTAGAAAAAACAAAGAATATGCTTCTTAAAGAGATCAATCCATAATGGGATGAATAATGTGTATAGAGTGCCAAGGGTTCAAAGCCTTTACTATTAAGATTCATGAAAAGTAGACCAAGGTAGTATAAATTGTGTTCAAGGTAAGCTAAAAGGGTGGGATAAAATTATGATAGCACAAGTTACCCCCAAGTTAGGGGTATTATAGATAATGGTTCAAAGTTTTTCATGCATAGAATCTCTTAAGGTGTATGTTTTTCATGGGCTCTGAAAGTTCTTGACCATTAGGTATAGCCAATTGATATGCTCATGATCCATAGTTTGTTGTGACAATATGTGGTCCTAGCCAATTAGGCTAAAACTTGCCTTTCTTTTTGGGTTTAGCATTCATATTCTTCTGTTTCTCTTTCAAAACTAAGTTGCCAATCTCAAATTCTCAAGGGAATATGAATTTGTTTTAGCTTATCTAAAATATATTTTGATAGGTCTAAAAGTTTTCTAGGGTATCCAAAAACTTACCATCAAGAAGCTCTAGTTTATGTAGTCATGAGGTTCTATAGTCTTCATTATCTTCAATGTGCTCTAATGATATTTGTAATGATGGGATCTTAATCTCGACTAGGATGATAGATTCATTACCAAAAACAAGGGAGTATAGAGTAGCTCTAGTTGGGGTGCGATGATTGGTTTTATAAGCCCAGAGGGTAGGAAAGAGTTATAAATCCCAATTACGACTAACATCATTGACAATATTTTTAAAGATGGCTAGAATGGATTTATTTAATGCCTCAACTTGTTCATTACCTTTCAAGTTATATGGAGTGTATTTATTATACTTGATCTTGAATTTTGCACAAAGAGATTTCACATCTTGATTCACAAAGGACTAGCCATTATCAGATATAATACAAGTTGGGATGCCATATCGATAGATGATATAATAATGAATAAATTTAGATATTTATTTCTTGATAATATAATTGAGAAGAATATCCTCAATCCATCTGGTAAAGTACTTAGTTGTAGTCAAAATATGCTTATGGCCATCTAAAGATGTTGGGTTAATTATCCCAATGAGATCAAGACCTCATGTTGAGAATAGCCATGGTGTTGTAATCAGCTATAATGGTAAGGAAGGTGCATGTGTCAAGTTGTCTTGTTACCGACAAGGAACACACTTCTTTACATAATTACAAGCATCTATCTCCATTTTGGGCCAATAATAGCATGTTATGAGAAGTTTCTTTGCTAGGACTACACCATTAGTATGGGCCCTACACATTTCTTCATGAACCTCCTTTAGTGCCATCTTGGATTATCCCAAAGATAAAAAATGAAGAAGCATTCCATCATAGACTTTTTGATAAAGAATGTTTCCAAGGGGGATATAATGTGTTAAGTGATGAAGGAATTTTTTTTATTGGTTATTGAAAAGGTTAGCAGTAAATACATGACTATGGAAATAGTTATAAAAATCTTGGTACCATGGTAGCTTAGGTGAGAGATTAGGATCAAAAATGTTGCATATCCTCTCTAAATTTGATAAAATATGTGCTAGCTAAAGAAGATTTCTAATCAAGAATTGATACTCTTTATCACTATCATGCATTTAAATCATGGAAAAAATTGTTTCCATGGCATTGGTAGATCTATTGTTGACTCACAAAACTTTCTCAAATTGTAGAGATTGAAAATGTGTTTTGAGGTCATTGATAGTTTGTTTGTAAGCAATAAGCTTATCATTTCTTGTTTTATATTGTTCAGTTTTCTAATATATGATTAGCTACAAATATCCATAGACCTTTAAGCTTTGAATGTCCCATTGTATGGCAAGATGGAGCCCTATAACTAATGCCTCATATTCGGCCATATTATTTGTACACTAAAATTATATATGGAATGCTTTGGGGATCAAATCCCCCTATGGAGTGATTAATAATATGCCAGCTCCAAATCCTTAGGATGTGAATGATCCATAAAAATAGATCATCTAATATTCAAGTTCTTGTGATGCTTGTTATATCATCATGATAGAATCATTTGGAAGGTCAAAATTGAGAGGTTAAGTAGCCATAATAGGAGATTTTTCAAGTTGGTCTATAAGAACTTGTCCTTTGATTGCCTTTTGATTTTGTTACTTAATATTAAACTAAATAAGGAGCATAATCCATTTATCCATGCATCATTGCAAAGATAATTTAGATAAGATAAACTTGAGAGGATCTACCTTGGTGATAAAAAAGTTTTATTATTTAGCATATAATGTCACAATTTCTGAGTGGTGAACACCATAGCTAAACCTGACTTATCAATAGGCATATAATTATGTTCATAGGCTACTAATGTGTGGATTAAATATTAAACTACATGTTCCTTACCATGATCATCATGTTGAGCCAAAAGTGCCCCCAGTGCATGTTCCATGGCTGATATATAAAGAAGCAGTGGCTTTCTATGTTGGAGGTCATAAGACTGGTGGATTGTCCAAGTATGTTTTAAGATTTTTAAATGCTATCTAACAATATTCATCCCACTAAAATGTTACCCCTTTCTTTAAGAGATGGGTAAATGGGTGGCACTTATCTACTAGTTATGAAATGAACCTATGTATAGACTGAATCTTGCCTTGTAGACCTCACAATTGTTTAAGATTTTTTAGTGGAGGCATTTCCATAATATTGGTGACCTTTATAGGGTCAAATTCAATCCCTCATTGTGATACAATGAACCCTATAAATTTTCCTAATGTGACTCCAAAGACACATTTCTTATGATTCAAGTAGACTTTATATGCATGAAGCCTTCAAATATTCTTCATGGAATGTTAGGGTGTCCAACACTTGTTCTTTATTTTGCTAGTATATCATCAACATAGTCCTCAATAATGTCGTGCATCATGTCATGGAAGATGAGAGTCATTACATGCTGATATGTGGCTCTAGCATTCTTTAAACCAAATGGCATCACTTCATAACATAATGTCCCCTATAGAGTGGTAAACATGGTCTTATGATGATCTTCAGGGGATATCTTGATCTGATTGTAACTAGAGAATTCATCCATTAAGGATAACATCTTATACCCAACAATTGAGTCAATGATCATGTCGATGTTGGGTATAATAAAACCATATTTAGGGCATGCTTTATTGATATCATGAAAATTAGTATAAACACATATGCCTAGGGTCTTTTTTGTTACTAGCACTATGTTAGAAATCCATTTAGAGTAGTCTAGTGGTCTGATAAAATTGGCTCCTAAAAACTTTTCTAACTCGGCCTTAACCAAAATAGAGATGTGTGGATGCATATTTCTCAACTTTTGCTTGACTAGTTTAACATTAGGGTGAACAAAAAGATGATGCAAAACTAAATTTAGGTCCAAGCCTGACATGTTGAGGTATGCCCATGCAAATATGTCTATATAATCTTTAAGAATGGATATAATATGTTCACATTTTGATTTAGTAAGAGAAGCTCCATGATAAACAATTTTAAGATCCTCATGGGTTTCTAAATTCACTTTTATTGTGATTTCCATAAGGAGTGTGGATATATCTTATAAACTGGTAGGTAAAGTATGGTCATGATCATTTTATTCTACTATATCTTCTTATTATTCCTCCCAAAGATCTAGATAATATGAAGAATTAGAATCTGCCTTCTCAGGTAAAGACCAATTGGTAAAAACCTCTAAAAACTAAAGAGAAATATGCTCAAATATTTGATGTTTCTATAAAGAGATTCTTGTACTAGCTATGGAACTTGGGCTAGATGGACTTTCTACATCTTGAGGTAATGAGCAAACTTTCCTGCCTGGGAGTGCCTGAAAGAAGTTTTCACTCAAAGGCTTGTCTTTTTCTTTACTTTTTCCTTGATCAATAAGTGCCTTAAAGAGGTTTTCACCTAAATATATTAATGTTTTTTATTTATTATGACCAAGAAAGTTTTCCTACTCTCTAAAGTAGTCATAAAAATTTAATGAAAAATCAAAATCCTGATTATGATCACCAATGGGGAATGCATCTCATAGGCCCATGTATTCTATAATTGATTCTTCATTTTGAAACTCATTGAGGCATATGACCAAATTTTTTTTATCCTAATCTATGATTTCAAGATGGCAAAGGCATAGGTTATAGTGAGGGTTTGCTTTTGGATGAGAAGCACCAATGGTAAAGATATAATGTCCTACTTCAAGAAGGGAAGCACCACTAGGATGGGTTTTTGCTTTAGGATGGGAAACTCTAATAGGATGGATTTTTGATTTAGAATGGGAAGCTCCAATAGGTGTTATAGTTAGTATGGCATTTGAATAAAATAAATCTAAATAAGTAAGCTCATCAAAAAGGCTATAATGGGATGTTGTTTCACTGCTAAGAGTCTCGTTACTAGTCATTTCAAAAGAGTCACTACCAAATGTTATGAGGTCATCCTCGGTGGTTGGAATCTGAGGCCATGATTCTAATTGAAAACTCTAACTGATAAGGGCTCTAAAATTCCTTATATATATGGGCCATGGCCTTTCCCTATATATTCAATATGATCCATTATCCTATTAGGGATATGATACTTTAGATTTTAAAAAACAATCAGTAAGGCCTTCAAAATATAACCAATCTCCCTTAGTAAAAGCCTTTAGATCTTTATTTGGTATAATTATAGGTACAAAAACCATAGGAGGTTTTGGTTGCTTCTTCTTTGGTTGCCAAATTTGATCGGGTCTGTTAATAGTCTTGGAAGATTTAGGCTTACCAAATGTTTTAGGGGATTTTGGTAATTTTTCAATATAGAGGACATCCTTTAGATGGTATGTGGAAATGCCTACATCTTTAATAATAACCTATTTGGATAGAGCTACAAGAAATGGATCAGTTAAAGTAGAGGCTAGATCACCAGGGTCTATATAATTAGATGGAGATGGATGAGAAATGATGGCTTTGTTCTTCTTTGTAATGAATTTAAAACCTAGGCAATAGTTATAATTACCAAACTTTACTTCAATATTTTTGTAGTATTGGTATGGCTACTAATCAGCAATAATAGTAACCTTGATCCCATCATGGGGAAACTTAAGGCATTGGTGAAGAATAGATGGAACTACCTGTACTTCATGAATCCAAGGATGACCAAGAAGTATGTTATAAGAAAGCTCAATATCCATAATATGGAATAATGTATGATGAAAAATAGACCCAACCATGACTAGAAACTAAATTATATTGAATGACTCCCTCTCAACATTATCATAAGCCTTGATTGTAATAGTTTTTGGTTGAATTTCTTTATCCATGCAACCCAATCATCACACCAATTTAAGAGATATGATGTTTATCCCTAAGCCATTATCTATAAGAAGCCACTTTATCTTATGATCCATAATTATTATCTCAATGTATAGTGGGTTATTATGGTTCGAGCTAAGGGTGGACATGTCCTTTTGATCAAATGTGATTTGTCAAAATGAAGACAAATGCCCAACTAGGTTCTGGAACTAATCAAGGTTTACATCATTAGGCACAATAGACTCTTGTAAAAGTTTGTAAAAAATGATTATATGAACATCAAATGTCCACAAGAGTTCTAATATAGAAATTTTAGCAAGGGTTTTATCTAATTGATCTATTAGACTATAAGGCCTTTGAACTATGGATTGAACTAGTTTAGTCTTTGTTGGGACAATATTTGGCTTTAGAACCATTGGTACAATTTTCTCATTGGGTTTATGGAAAGAAGTGGGTGAAGGGTCCTAAATGGTAACTCACGGGCATCTAGTTGTGACTACATAATGTAGAGGTGGAAAGGAATTATTATAATTGGAAGAGGGAGGAAAAGGGACTTAGATGGTGACCTATGGGTGATTAACAATATTGTGACAATTTTGGGTCAGTGAGGAGATCTTATAAGAAAGGTACTATTATTTAGGATTAGTAACCCATGAAAATGGAGTAGAAATATGATGATACAAACATGACATGGTATTACTAGGGGGAGAGGGTGCTAACCCTATAATGATGGGTCCCATGTTGTGAGGAACATGAGATTGGCCACACAGCTTCATAGTAATAGTGGTAATATGGGTTGCAGCAATGCATCCCATAGTGTTATTATAGTTATAAGGTACATTTTTATAAGCCACATGATTAGTATGGGCATTATGATCTTGATTTTGCTCATTATGATTCTAACCTTGTTGTTGGTTCTAATTCTACCTTTGTCCTTGATTGTGACCATTTTGATTGTTCCTTGGTGGTGGTGGATCATGTTGAGTAAAGGGGTCTTTGTAGATTCCCATATCTTGATTTGTGTCCTAATTAGGGGCTAACTTAATTTCTAGTTCACCACTTTCAATAAAGTCCTCAATAATATGTCATATGATCTTAAGGAAATGGCCTTGATACTGGCCATATAATTAAATTATCTGCAATGAGATTTTGTAACACTATTTCAACCATTTCTCCTAACTTGCTAAAGACTCTAAAATTGTTATGAAATGTCCTTCATGGAGGTTATCTCTAAAAATTAAGTAGTGGATTTGAGGGAGTTAATTTTACATTTGGAAGAGGCATAGCCTATACCATTTATAGATGTCTTGTTTATATCACCCCATTTCCAACCATGTTCTTATTTTTTCTAAATCCCTTAGAATTATCCTACATAACTATTTGATCTGATGATTTAGCCTAATTAGATGATTGACCTTTCAAAAAAATATTAACAAGGCCCTTAGCAATAAGAGCCTTCTCAATTTGTACTCCTTTGTCAATAATTTATTCAAATTAGTTAGCACAATCTAACCATAGATTATGCATAACTTCAAGATGTAAATTCTATGAAAAGATATCAACCAACTATTTATCTGGTAAATTGTGTTGAAAGAAGTCTACCAATGCTCTCCACCTTTGTAGTTATGTAGTGAAACTTTCACCATCACGTTGTTTGGATTTTCATATGTCAATAATGGCCAATTCATGTTCTATGTTATATGAGAAATGGTTAACAAATTTTTCTAATAATTCATTCCAATACGCAATTGATCCCTTGTGTAGTTTAAGTAGCTAATCAAGATCTTGTCCTACTAAACTTCATGGAAATAATCATAGTAAGTACTAACTACTATAAGTAACCTCTTGACATAGGATGAAGAATGCATTTATGTGCTCACATGGATCTCCTTTTCTTTTGTATTTTTCAAATTTGGGTGCATCAAAATGAGGTGGAAAGGGGTTTTAGAGAATATATAAGTCAAATGGATATGGGCATATCTCATCAAATTTTTACTTTTTGACTCTATTATTCATCTCCAAGCTTTTGACAATTTCCTTCATAGAATTCCATTTTTGCATGTTTGGTGCATTTTTGGATTGGATAAGATACTATTGGGGTAGAATGTGCCCCTGGTTTTGTTATTGTTAGGGTGGAATGTGCCCCTAGTTTTGATGTTGTTGGGGTTGAATGTGTCCCTAGTTTTGTTGTTGTTGGGGTGGAATGTGCCCCTAGTTTTGTTGTTGTTGGGGTGGAATGTGCCCCTAGTTTTATTGTTGTTGGGGTGGGATGTGCCCTTGGTTTTTTTTCTAGTGGGGTGGAATGTGCCCCTCATTTTATTGTTGTCAGGGTGGAATTTGCCCCTAGTTTTGTGTGGATCTATAGGGAGTGTATACCTTTTGATCCATGATTTGGTTCTAATTTATTTCTTGAGTTGAGAACATAGGCCATTGATTCTTGGATTGTAAAACATTCCCTGAATTTTGTTGTTTCACACTTTATTGATTTTGGAAATTTCTATGTTTATTTACCAATCTTTGGGTTGGTTGAAAAGAACTAGCCAAATTGTCTTGAGGGATTTTCTCAATTCAAACTAAATGTTTGGGTTTTTGAGTTTGGAAAGTAACAAGAGGTTCTCAATGATTGAATAATGTATATTCCATATCAAGTGGAACACTTTGTAAGGTCTCTTGTGACTTTAACTATTCATTTAGATTACTTTGATCCACTATGGTAATGTCCTCATCAAATATGTGTTGCATACTTTCAACCACATTTCCTTGTTCTTTCAAAGCTTTATTGTGAATTAGAGTGGAAACTAGGGAGTTAGTTAAGTTTGTGATAAGTTGATCTGCATATCATTTACTTATTATCTTGATCTTAGCTAGAATATCTAGATTTGTGGGTTTTGACTCTATTTGTATTTCCTTTCCTTTATTAGAGGAAGAAGGTATGTTCATTTTTTCAAAATCTTTCTCTTTCCATTGTTGTTCTCCTTCTCTAACAAAGGTATGAAACTATTTTGTAGGAAAGTCAGAAGGTAGTCTAGAACCTAATTCTATCAATCTAAGAAGGGCTTCATCTTGCTCTTCTTGGGGTTGATATCCATTATAATCATCTTTGAATCCTATTGTTGTGGGGATATTATCAAAAATAATAGGGTTATCTTAACCATCATAAAATTGTTCATCTTCATAACTAAGGCCATAAGAGGCCTCACTACAAATGAACCTTTGAGTCATGTCTAAAAAGAGCTGCTCTATGTGTTTAACTAATATTTAGACCAATGCTTGACAACCAAACAAAGTATGTTTTGGCTCTCTTTTTAAACAAATAAGCAAGGTACTAATGAGACTATAAGGGAGGGTGGTCTGAAACCATGCACAATTTAGAATATTTAGCTCACACGTTTACTCACCCTTTGGTAAAGTTGAAAATCATATATATTGGAAGAGAGTAAGGTATGTAAAAGACCTAAGGTAAAAACTAGTTCACCAAAGCCTAGATATTTGGAATACACCCACACTGTAAAATTTATCTTCAACTTTGAAAACTTGACCCTAGAAGTTTAGAGGAAAAATCTCTAGATTACAAAGAAGATAAAATTAACTAAGCCACCCAAGATGTAAAACATACACGAATCACTAAGTATAAAACTAGGACCAAATAGGCGGTACAACATCACCACATGATTATAGTAGGAAAAAATATTTTCTAAGACTCAAATCATGAGTGATACACAAGATGACTTAAGTCCACCAAGACGATATATGATTTTGAGTCTTAATAAATGACCTTCAATCCAAATGTAAAATTGAACCCAAGTTAAAACAAGCCTAGTGCGTAAATGGCAAACCCACTTTGACACACCAACCCTTAGAACTTAGAAAGGTTTAATTTCAAATGTGGATTATAAATGAAAGATTTAAACAAATTTGGTAAAATATATAGACTCAATTGGGTAGGATGACTGAACCAAAGTGGATGACATGACATAAATCTTTTGATAACAATTTGAACAAGGGAAAGGTGAATTTTCCATTTGGATAGCATAATACCTCCCTTGCTCAATAAAATTGAGGATAATGTGATTTGGCTAAGTTATTTTGAGTTAACAAGTAGTTTTAGACACAAATCAAGACCAAGTAAGCTAATGACAAAAAACAAACATCTTAAGTCCAAACTGACAAGGTATGGTAAAGTGGGGTCTACTAAACTAGCAAGGTTTTGATCATTCTAGGGGAATCAATTACATAATGACTTTCACATCAAATGATGTAAAAGACAAGAATGAAAATTAGGTGACCACGGTATTGGCTAGTTGTAAAAAGGTTTAGTCCTTTTTACAACCACTACATCCTGCTATTCACTCAGTGTAGTGTGATTTCTAAATGCAGATACATCCCATGTGAAACTCCAAAGGAGTCAAATGAAGTCAATGTCAGGAGGTGAAACCTGAGGTCAAATCTTCCCTAAAAAACTCGTGGGAGGTAATTACATATCCCTCTCAAGCCAAGTTTACATGAAAATAAAGAAAGCATAAAATAGAAAGACTTTAGGGTCATTTTCAAGATCACCCAAACTTTGGTGAGTTTTTGGGGAGTGATTTAGGTGACATTCTTTCTAAGCCTTGGACTAGGCTATTTACAATAGTAATGGCACTTTTGATTCCAAGGGTTCCCTGAAGGGGACAAATGGAAGAGTGTACACATGGCATTCCTCTTTTTTCCAAATAAAACCTAAGTAAACAACTATTTCAAACAAGAATTAACAAATGTGTTCAATTTTAAGCCCAAAAAAAATATTTGGTGGTGTTCATTTGACCCCTTGGTCTTAGTTGCAAACTTTGAAAACATTTACCAAAACATCTAAATTCTTTGTTAAACACCAAAATAAAGTTCTTAATTGATTTTTAAGCATGAAAAAAGTGATTTAAACATGTTTTTATCAAATTTCAAGCTTGGTCCTACATCAAAAATGTTATCATGTCCTTTAGCTTTGAAGCTCTTTATATCTTGAAATAATGAACTTTGGAAAAATAGCTCTTAGGTCTATGTTTTAAGCAAAACATAGTGACCGACATTGGTTATTACAAATGATGATGGTTACTTTAGCTAACTGAGATCTAACCGATGTTAGTTTTACTAATTGACATCAGTTAAGCTAAGTAATTGATGTAAGTATTACTTGTCGATGTTGGTTACTGTGTAAAACCATGGCAAACAAAAATGACAAAATAAAATTAGAAAATCAATTTTCATGAGTTTTAAGGGTCCAAATGGATATTTTAGAATTGCAAAGTGATATTATTTAGGTTTGAGATGTGTCTTGTCCCACTAAGTGTGCCAAGATGTAGAGAGGTTTAAAAAGAAATTTAGTCAAGCATCAGTCCATAAATAATGAAACATGTATAAAGAAATAAATAACCAAGCCTATCTATTACTATTGGAATTACAAAGGATATCAAGAAAAAAATGAAAGAAAGAAACAATATATTACCTTACCAAATGGATTTACCATACCCATGTGGCTTTAAAAAATCTTTTCCCTTGATCAAGCATCCTTGTCTTTGTCAACAATGGTGGTAAGCTCCTCCAATGCCTCAATAATACTGCATAAAACCTAGGATCATGATTCCAAATAAATAAACTAGACTATCAATGAATCTTTCAAACAAAATAAATTATCAAATTCAAATCCTTGTGGAAATAGTTTAACATTATAACTTTGCAATATTCAAGCTTAAAATTCATGTCCATGGCCTCTCTATTTATAGATTTTTGAGATTGGTCAGGATCGACCATGATCATCCTCTCAAGATTAAGATGTGTGGCCATGGATAATCCTAATATTTAGAATTAAATCCATAATTATCTTCATCATGACCTGAAGAGGCATGGTAGGCATTAACTAGGCATGGGTGACCCATAATCCTGATATTTGTGGCGTTTATGGCCTAGGGATGTCTTCCCAAGAAATGATGTCACTTGATGATGAAGTTAATAGGAATCAAATTTAAAAAATAAATATTCAACAACTCTCATGAAAAATCCACTTAAGCTCTTGATTTGGATTAATTATCCTTAAACAAAGTTAATCAACATTTGTGTAATTATTTAAAAATTAGACCTCAATTAATTAAAATGGTCAAAAAGTCATATTAATGGGTTGTATTTTGACTGGAGAGGAGATAGAAGGAAAAGTTATATTAATTTGAGATATATTCCCATTTAGGGTGTTTCCAACACCAAATAACAAATGTACATGATGTGTACCAATGAATTAGAAGAAAAGAGTGATCCAGAGCACTAAATGGCAAAATGGTCATTTTGACTTGAAATGATTTGATCAAATTTAGCTAGCCCATAAATGCATTGACCTATTTAGGGATAATTTGACCTAAATTGGAAATTTTAATTATAATTTTGAACCATTTAGTGTGTTTTATGGATTTTGACCTAAAATGTGTATTTGAGTATAATTTGAGTAAGATTGACAATTTCAACACAAATGGTGTTAGGAATTGGATGTCTATAGATTACACTAGAATTGTATGGGAAACCCTCAAGGGGAATAAAACCCACCCTAAGGCATATAAATAAATTTACTAATATCCTATAAATATGGAATAAACAATAGGTCTTTAGTGAGACACCTATCTCACAAGGAACCCCTGTTCCTAAATTGGTCAAGTCCTTCTGACCATGGTGAATGAACACCCACTCAAGCACCTTAAAAAAGAGAAATTTTTTGAATAATAATTGTATTCAACCTATAATGAATATACCTACAAAAACACCCTTCTCCAATTCTTTAAATTCATACAAGCCACTAACATCAAGCTATCTTACCAACATAAGTAATAACCCCTTCTCAAGTCCTTCACTCACACTTGAAAATATTCACTCATAAATATCACAAATATGTTCATTAGAATCATAAAAATATGTTGATTGTAATTACACCCTTATAAACTCAAATCCTTAATAACATTGGTCTCTAAGACCCTCAACAACCTTCACATAAGGTCTTCAAAAATATCTTCATAAACACTTGCTTGTCTAGCTTCATTCCCACAACAAAAGGGCATAAAAAATATTGTATATATACCATTATAAATTATGGTCAGCCATATCACTTTATAAAATTTTATGAATAATCAATTATGTCTCCCAAGGTTGGCCATGAACCTCTGTAAATGCTTTTTAGTCCATACCATGAACTTATGTCATAAACACCTCATAAATGAAGCATAGCTCCACTTATGTGACAATATTTGACTAATAGGAGATTATTAATACCTTAAAAAATCTATAAAAATTAATTTAAGGATTCCTAAATGCTCTCCAATCCTCAAGAATACTTTATTTGACCATCTGCCATGCAACCAAACTCAATCATCCAAACTAGGCTCCTTTTGCTAGCAAAAACATCATGGTCAACTATGAGTCAACCATGCACTCATATCCAAGTGACTATAAAAAATACCAGTTACATGGATATAGTTAATACATCACCTCTAAGATCTCATATCCATCCTTACTCATTGATTAGGCCTTCCAATTCCACTTCTCACTCTAATTGGGTTTTCTCACTCATGGCACCCTTTCCTTCATATTGACTATGAAACTTTGAGGATTTATATCTTTGACACAGATAAATGAATCTTATTGAAACTTTCCATTAATTTTTTAATCAACTTATAAGCTTCATCACACACCCATTTTTTCCCTTGGTTATTCTTAAAAATTTCTCTCAAAATCAAAATCACTAGTAAGAAACACTTTTTTGTGGGACCTAAAAATAGTCAAGGAAAAAAAATCCAATTTTTATAAGCCTATATTATTCCTATACAACCAAAAAACATCATTATATCCATCCACCACCTTATTAATAAACAATAAGAAAGATCTTCAACATCGAGTCTAAGACTAGGGTTTTTACACATAAAAACCTACTTACCTTCTTAGAAATCATTCATGAATAATAAGCCCTTAATCCATGAAATAATTCTTGGAAAAATTTCTTAGGAAAGTTCCCTATCATCTCAAAAAACCTTAGATCCCCATGCAAAGTCTGCATGAGCTGAAGAACGTGAGAACTTTCCTCTCAGGCTCAAAATGCACCATTCAAGCACCCTCTAAAGCACATGAAGTCATTTATGACTTTATATCTCATCCTCTAACCTATGAATTTTTAAATATGCTTTAACACACCTATATGATCATCTCTCATGTAGATATAGGGTTAAACACCTTGAAATCACTCATTGACCCTTCAATAGGCCTCACAAGCCCATTTAGGCCAATGGCTAAACTATCTTGAAAACCTATTAAAAACTCATGAAACCAATATATCTGACCTCTCAACATCCTATGAATGTCCAAAATTCATATTCCAAGCATACTTAGCTCTTTACCATGGCATACAAGCTAAAGTGCTCAGGATTCTTTATGCAACCATACAAGGTCAAGCCTATGAGGCACAAATTGACCTTCATACATCATGAAGACTATATGAAGTTAACCCTTGAGCATAGAAAATATTAATAAAATGTCACAAAACATCATACCAAGCCCCAATCCATCATACATCATTCACCTAGGATACCCATGTTCACTCATGAAAGCATCGCATTTCTCCAAGTACACTAGGCCACCATGTTCCATCACTCTGACCTGCTAGAGCACTTTTTCATTGCTAATTCCTCTTAGAAATCAATTAAAAAACTTAACATCAATATGAAAATAATAATTTTTGAAACATGTAATCTTACACTACCTAAATAATTTCAATTTTTTTGCCTTGGAGTCTTGAAACCAACCATTGATTACATCTTTAAAGAGTGATAACACTGTTATGATGCTCAATTTGTTTTATAGACTTGTTTACCTTGTGCCAAAATCCAATTTTTTATAACCAATTCCATGTATTAAATTTTTATTTATACCTTATACCATTCAATTTTGTCTAGCTTATTATTTGTTCAAAAAAGCCTAGTTTCCTAAGTTGAGTTTTCAATTAACCTTGATTAGTTCAAATCCAAACATTGATTGTTTTCTATTTATGTCTTGTGAAATTTGGGCTTAGACACTAATATTTATCTTTTGGGTTGTGTAAATTATGTTAATTCTTTACCCAAATTTTAAAACTATTGTTTGCGCCTTTTATTTGGGAGAAACAACCTGTCTCTCCACATGCCTTTTGTTTCATGCCTTATGCCAATTGATCAATTTTATGTTTGATTATGTATGCCTAGTTTATGCCAAAGTTTTTTAGACTTGTTAGATTAAATGACACCTTTTTTTCAAGTCTATATTTTGTGCTTCTTTTTCCAAAACTCCTATCATATGCCTATTTTGAACCTAGCTTTTGACACTGCATTTGGCCAAAATACCTAACAACCTTTATTTTCCTAGATTAGAATTTTTTGAAACACTTTAGACCTAGAGTTTGGCATTTTGGTTTTTATTCAGTGACTTGATCTTTTATGTGAGACATTTAATATTAGACATTTAAGGTTAGACTATTTTATACCAATTTTTATCATAGACCATTTTGCATATATAATTCTACCCCTTTGACAAAGTTAGATCAAGTTTGAGTTGGTTGTCCTTTGGACATTATTTTTTAGAGTTTGTAAAACTCTAGGCCTTTTTTAGAGATTTCACCATTAATATAGATATGTCTAGCTACACTTATGTTGGAGTCATGTATAATACAAGTTATGATAGAATGGCCATACAAATTGAATTTTTTTGAGACCCCTATGGTGAAGAAGTGGTTTGTGAGATGGATCCATATGCTCCTTACAACCCTCAATCTAGGGAACAAATCCAAGATCCTCAAATGTAGTATTAATTGATACCTTTTTTGGTTTGGTTGACATATGATACACACCCTTTCATGACCACATATTCCCCCACCTATACCATTAACCCTCCTCTATACTACATAATCCATAAAGCTCCAAAATGTCCAAATACTAGCATTTTTATACCAGGACCTCATCTTTTGGCTTGTGTGAGAAACCAAGCTCCAAAACATCCAAGGACTACCATTTTTATACCAAAATGTCATCCTTTAGCTTGTGTGATAAACCAATATTTATAATGCCTTACCATTTCTACACCAATACCTCATCCTTTGGCTTGTGTAACAAACAAAGATCTACAATGCCCTACCATTAAAATTCCTAGCCCTTCTACATATAGTAGCTTATTATCCCAACCAAGTTATCCAATCACAACCTAATGGTTCATAGTTACTATCCTAGGCTGAGAAACAACCTCTATTAATCCTACCATTATTTAACCACTAGCCATTTTTCATCCGTTGCTAACCATTCCCCACTTTAGAAAACCCTTGTTAATTGTCCAACTAAAAATGACACAATCAAAACTTATTCAACTGAGCCAATCATTCAAAGATCAAGATATATTCAAAATTGGTATTTTATAACTACCTATAAACCAAGGCCAAGAGAACCAACCAATCCATAATTTTTTTTTGAAACAACCATATTTGATAAGTCCACCTACGATGAATCACCTTTTAATACCATTCTAGTTGTTGAGGAGTCTGACTCTGACAAGTCAATCCTTGCTGAGTCACTTCTTAATGATTATAACCACCTATGGGAAAATCATTACCTCAACCATATGCACATTGTTAAAGATCCTCCCTTTGACAATCTAATCTTTGAGTAGTTGTCTCTTAACCTTTTTCGCATTGTTGAAGAGTCTCACTTTGATAAACTAATCTATGTGAAGCCCACCATGCCATCACAGGCTGTTACTTGTCCAATACCAAACATTCAACAAAACATCATTTTAGTATCATCCACATCAAATAAAGAATCAACATTAGAGTCAGGTTCTATTCTTTAACCAACATCAAATTTAGCATTAGAAGTAGAATCAACATCAGTCTCAACATTAGATTCAGAGTCCATTGAGTTAAAATTAGCTTTAGAATCAGAATATGTTCATGGTTGTTATAATATTGGTTATGCATACCTTGAAGGTCAGTTTAAATATATTTGTGATCTTTCTATGGTTTTTGAGTATGAATATTTCATCATTGATACAAGTTCTCCTAGTATCTTTATGAGGATTGTGTTACCTCCCCCCATTCCATTATCGTTCCACATGCCATTACCACCAACCAACCTAACCATTAGATTAACCTTCCACATCTCATAAATGTCAACTAGGTTCGATATAATCACACCTTATTGAAATGAATCCATGGAAATATATCATTTGTAGAATAGCAGGGGGAAGACCACGTTCATGAAGAAGAACAATCTCCTAGTGAAATCTTTCAAAAGGCACTAGGAGACAATCAAAGTTTAAACTCAGCATCTTCTAGTGAAACCTTTTTTGAAGGTGCTAGAAGAAAATAAAAATAAAAATTCAGTGTTCCTTAGTGAACCTTCTCAAAGGTGCTATGGGAAAATCAAGACAATTTCATTGGTCAAAATCTCATTGAGGCACCAATAGCTGAGCACAATAGTTCTTCACTTCTTGATGAAGACATTATCAAAGATCAAATTAGAATAGATTCCAATATAAAGCATAATTAGATGGTGACTACTCTCAGGCCCAAACAATAGAAAAATTTGATGTCCCTATCAAGAGCATATTCTAAAGTCTTCTACTCTACCACATCCAAATTTATGTCAAATCTAGAATTACCAACATTGTGTGTGCCTAAAAATATTGATCTTCATTTGTTTCAGAATCATTATACATTCCATTATCATCCACCTTTACATTTCCAAATCAAACATATCATCTATTATTTATCCCTATTTACCATCCTTGGCTACTTTTTTCTTTACAAAAGTTATAAAGATACCTTGTCTTGATGTTTGAAGGAAATAAAATCAACAACCAATGAAGATCACAATAATATTTTTGGAGTCCAAATTTGTATCAAGTTCTTGATAGAGAAGCTATTAAAAAAGAGGCGTGGGCTAACAATTTACATGATTGATTATTCTATTTATGTCATATTTTAATCAATATATGCATCTCCACATCAATAAAAATAATAGAATCATTCACCTTGGCCTAAAACATTTACCTTCTTGTTTCCATTTGCCATATACCTTGTCATTTTCATTTTCCATTTCTCTTGGCATTATTTCATACCCTACAATTTACCTTACCTTATCACTTGGGGGTAAGCCTCCTACCATTTTCATAGCCAATTACCATCCCCATCCTTGAATAATGCCACACTATATGTTATTAAACAATGATATCCCTATTAGACCAAATCTTATTTTTAGCCATACTACCCAACCCCTTTCTATCTTGGTTCCTTTGGTTTTTCTTGCACCTTATACGAGGGGATTTTGATCTAGTTTTAGTAGTTTTAGAATTACATGTTTAAATGATAGTTTATGAAATTAGTGTGATAGTGGATCTAAAAATTTATCTTCCATTCATGTTTGACTGATACTATTGATTATAAACACCTATGTGCAAATTAGTAATCCACCTTGTGTTACTAATTATAAGTACCTATGGGAAAATTAATACCATAGACCTATGTCATTATTTCCTAATTATAACTTCCTATGGATAAATTATGAAAAATACATTTACCATGGATTACCACATCACCTTTCCATTGTTATTTTCATTTTCTTGGTCATTTGCCTCAATTTTAGAACTTATTGTGACCTAGTCGGTTCTCTTCATCTTTTGTGTTGTTAGAACTGCTATGACTTGAGGTCCTAATGGGAATATATAGGCCATGCTTGATTTACATTGAGTTTAGCTCAATCCCCCTTTGCCATATGCTCTTTTTGTTTTGTGAGTAACCTAATCCAATGTTATCACCATTTTGTGAGTTGTGTTTTGTCAAACTCTAATAAGTTAGGACACCTTAAAATTACAAAATCAAAAATTTTAAAATCCAAAAACATTTGTCTTATCTAAGCCTAGTTGTCATCCTCATTTCACCCTACTAGGGTAAAACCATTATTAGGATGCTTTATTTTGCTTTTAATTTCAATATTTTTGTGTTTTTGTTTTCTTAGTTGTTTGTTTGTTTACTTTCCTATTTGTTTGATTTTAGTATTATGCCTTGACTTAGTTTATATATGTTTATTGGGTGATTCCTTGTGCATTATTCTTGAGTCCATCCATATTCATACATCAACATTGTCATCATGGTTTTTATAATTGGTGCATTATTTTCAATTATTTCTTGGATTAGGAGTTAGTCTTTATGCATATTTTAGTAAGTTCTCATGGTGTTCTATCATATGGCATATCATCATGTGCTACAACAAAAATTAGCTTAAGAAGTCTGACAAGCAATGGATCTACAAAATTTTATCCTTGGTACCCATGGTAAATCCTCCCATCCTTGATCAAATCAATCCCTTGACCATTATAGCTATATTAATTTTAATAAGGATGAGCATATCTACATTGGTAGGTACAATCTAATCATTTTCATTGATCAATTATTATTCTTATAATCATCTATTTCATCACTTTGCACATCTTCATGTGCCTGGTTATTTGTGGATTCTTCAATCATTACACCATCGCATATATTTTGTGCCCTCTCATCTTTAATCTATGTAATAGTTTATATCTTTGAGTTATGCTTACCAATCTATCATGGCATAATCAAACATCTATATTTAATCTAGGTCATCTTAATGATTATAATTTCCTATGGGAAAATCATTTTTTTTACTCATCAACCCTAACTAGGGCACATGAGTTCTTGCCACTGATTATAAACTTCTTTTAGCAAATCATTGTCTAAACCTTTGTTACTGATTATAACCACCTTTGGGCAAGTTAATACTTTTTAAATAAATGCATGCAAGCATTTTATCTATTGGATTAATCTCACCTATAGGTTAATTTCATTCTTATTTTATCCTCATCATGCTACTAGTTATATCCATCTATGGGTAGATCAGTCCCTTTCACCCCATCATTTCATATTTTGGTCTAATCATTTCCTTATTTTGAGGGATTGATTGTTGACCCCTTTGCCAATATCTCTCTTAATGGGGCACTTACAATTCATCTATTACCATTGAAGTCATAAGCATATAATAACTTTTCATTCTTTAAGAAGACATTACTATGCTTATAACTTTCAACACCTTCATAAATAGGGGCAAACTATAAACACCTAAAATTGGCCACCAATGGCCTTTGACCATACTTCAAACTGATTCTTATCAACGATTAAAAATTAAGCCTAAAAATCACTAAAAGTTCCAAATTTACTTGTGCATCATTTTTCAAAGCTCAGAATCTCATTGAGATATCCCTAATTGGGTCATCCTACCATAAGTAACAAAAACCTCTCATGGATTCATCTCTAATAATCATGTGGCATCACAACATGCAATTTGGCTTCTAAACCTATTAAATGAGGTGGTATCCTACTAAAAATTAGTAGACAAAAATGTAGTAGTTAAAAATGTAGAGTGAAAAACATAGAAATGATAAAACATAGCAAGGAAAAAATGTAACAAGGATAAAACATCGCAAGAACAAAACATAGTAAAGGATACACTCACAAAAATGATGACACAACTTTCAACTAAAGATCTAAACTCATGAAATCATATTTTCCTCTATTATTTTTCTTGTAAATTTAGTGCATTACTTATCTACCATGAAATGTTAACTAATATCACGAAAATGAACTAGATAACAAATAAACAATGTGATAATCACTGAAATGTCATAATTATGCTCTTCACAACATTTTTGAAACATTACAAATACTGCTATGTTTTCTCCTCATGATGTTTTAATCATACCACATTTTTACCACTACATTTTTTACTGCTACATTTTTGTCTGCTACGTTATCACATAGAACCAAAGGGGGTACATGGACATAAAATCAAATCTTAAAAGATTTAAATGGCTAATCATAATTAATTAACAAGCTAAACTAAATTAAATACCTAGTTGAATTATCCATGTGCAATTAATGAAATTATAAAAAAAGAAATTCAAAAATATGAAATATCCTAGATTTTCATGATTACCTTTTTGTGATTTGTCAATCTTTTGAAAATATCTCAAAATATCTTACATATGCCTATGAATTGTAAATTATTAATTATTGACACCTTTTAACTCTATTAGGGTTAATTAACTCACTTAGGTTTGGTTTGAACTCATTCCATGTTTAAACTACACTTTAACTCACCTTGATTTGGAGTTAGTTCCTAATCTTATAAATACAAGAATTTGCCTCTTCATTTAGAGAGATTAGATATTGTAGAGTTATAATGTAGGTTTTTATATAAGACTCATGACAATATTGTTATAATGCCAAAATATTGATCCACACCATCAAGCATGCAATAAGCATAAGCCACAAGCCAACACTGGTGCCAAGGATAGAATGAGAAAATAAAACTCCAATGATAAATATTTCCTGAGCACAAATTTAGAAATCCATAAATAAATCCTTTGGAGCTCTCAAGGAAGGTAAAAATTATTGTTCTTTGCATTTTAGTTGGGTTTTCAATTGTATTTTGTCCATTATGCTCCCCCTAAGATTTAGGTTTAGATATGTTAGCATGTTAGTGTGTTATTTTCATTATTTTATGAGCTAACACTTGATCTAACCTCCTCTCTATTGTTCAAATTCCTATGATCATAGACACAATAAAAGATAACAAAAAAAAGATGAATAAAAAGAAGATGCACAATCCTTATTCTATATTTAGAGTGCCATAGACCCAATCATTTATCTAAGAGTTACAAGATGCAAGAATGCCCATGAGGCATGGAATACATTGGATAATTCATATAAAATATATATTAACATAATTTAAGTAAAAATTCAAACCCTTAAAATAAATTTTTAGAATTTAAGAATGTCAGATTTCAAAGGAGTTTGACATTATTGCATAAGGGTAAATGATTTAGTTCATAAAATGAGGGTTTATAGAGATACTATAGAAGATAAATTTATAGAAAGAAATATTTTTAGATATTTAATCCAAAAATGACCACATATTGTGAACACTCTTAAAGAGTGCAAAGACATGAACACTATAAGTGTTAATGAGTTAGTGGGTTATCTCTTGTCTCATGAAGATAAGATGAGATTATATGCATGAGATATAGAACATGGTCTAGAATAAGTAATTGAAACCAAGAAAATGGTGGAAAATACAAAAGAGAAAAATAAAAATAAAATTTAAAGGAATTTATAAAACTAAAATTCAAAGGGAAAATATTAATCAAACTTCACAGGTAAGAGCAATAAATTCTTTACTTGTAATTACTATAAAAACCAAGACACATGATAAAAGATTGTAAGATACTAGCAACAAAGAATCAAGCCAATCAAGAAAGGGAAGCGAAGTATTTTAAAGTTGAAAAAAGTGAGTTTAAAGAGGGATAAAATTATTTTCTCACATTTTTTATTATAATAGAGGAAGAAAATAATTTGGCGTATCTTAATTCAAGTTGCTCAAATCAGGTGACAAGTCACAAAGATGATTTCAACAAGTTATATGATTCCTTAAAAAAAAAGAGCAATTAAGAGATGGAATATCCATACAATTTTAAGGAAATGGTAGCATGAAAATAAAAAAATAAATTTAAGGATTATATAATTTATCATAAGAGTGTTGATCATATTTTCATAGGTTATAGTGATAAAATCAAAGCATACAAGTTTTAAAATCATACTAGTAAATCCATAATTATTTCTAGGGATTGTAATATTTTTGAAAATGAGGTATACAATTATTATAATAATGTAGATACATAAATCATAAGTGAAGATTTTTTAACTATTTATTTTTATTTTTAGGGCTTACAAAGTCCACAGGTTTATAATTCATCAGGAAATAATAATAGCTTTTTCAAAGAGACTAGTCATCCATCTACATCAACACCAAGAAAGAACAAGTATTTGTTGAATATTCATATAGAAAATAAAAAATTGGATAATAATTATTATATGATAATTAAAAGGATAAAACATTAGGAATCTAACTTATTTTATGGTACTAATGATGAAAATATTATGTTTGCATTATCATAAGTGACTAGTGAACTTAGAAGTTATGCAAAAGCTAGTCAAAGGAAATAATGGGTTGATGATATGATATTATAAATGGATTAAATTGATATGAATGATACATAGAATTATTTCAAACTCATTTTAATAAATATGTCATTATTACAAATTGGGTCTATAAAACCAAAGTTAAAAGTGATGGTATAATTGACAAGCTAAAATCTAGACTAGATGCAAAAGGGTTTGCACAAACATATGGGATTGACAATGAGAAAAAATATATTCTTATGGCACATTGAGATGATATAAGACTAATTATTGTTTCATATACTCATAAAATACATCAATTTTATGTTAAAATTGCATTCCTTAATAGAGTGATTGAAGAAGTATATGCGGGGTAGCCATAAGGTTTTGAGGTAAAGGGTAAAGAATTTTGGGTATATAAGTTCAAGAAGGATATTTATGGGTTGAAGTATGATAAAATAAATTGGTAATAAATAATTTATATATTTTTATTGGATCAAGGCTTTGTAATAATTAGAAATGAACCAAATCTTTACATACAAGCATTGAATTATAATGTTTTATATGCATATCTCTATGTAGATGACTTGATATTTATAGGTAACTCTATGGATACGATTAATAGATTCAAGTAAGATATAAAATAATAGTTTGAGATAATTATTTTAGAATTATGAAGTACTTTATTGGACTGTAATTTCATTAAAACAAAGAGGAAATATTCATTAGTCAAGCCAAGTATGCCCATGGCATGCTAATGAAGTACAATATTCAAGATTCCAAGCCTATAAACACTTCAATTGCAAGTGGAGAAAATATTATGAGGGTGGATGTAATTAATTTAGTTGATTAAATTATTTTTATAAGCATGTTTTGAGGTTTAATGTATCTCACTATGACTAGACCTGATATCAGTTATAGAATTTCACTAGCTTCTAGATTTATGGGCAAACCATCACTCAAGCATTTGAAAGTAGTTAAGAGAATCTTTAGATATGTAAGAATTAATTATAATAATGGAATTTATTTAAAATTATAAAGGTATTTATGTCTCATTAGATACATATATTTATATTGGGAAGGTCTCTTGATGATAGGAAGCCAACTTTAGGTTATTGCTTCACATTTGGAAGTGGGTTGGTTTCTTGGTCTTCAAAGAAATAGGCTAAATTTGTATTATCCTATAATAGATATGAATATAAAATAACTAACTAATATTTAAAAAAATAAACATGGTTTATATTTTTGAATAAAATCCATATAAGACTAAAAGATATGATATGAATCTCACCTCTTTGCATCAATGGGGGGAATGTTGAGTATGATGCCAATACAGGAACTTGATTTATATGTTTATAATTAGTATATTTTTATTTTTTATGTGTTTAATAAGGTTATTTAATTTATTTATGACCTTAATTAGTCTTTGGGTCACTTTGGGACACTTTTTAATGATTTCTTAAAACATAGTTGTAACTACGAGTTCACTCCCTTAGTTCACTTCAATGTAACCTAGTTCACTATTTGAGTAATTAGTTGCATCTAAAACATTACCCACTCATTAAGGATTAATCATGTATTTTCATGGTTATATGAATTAAATTAATGTTAATGTGAGTTAATTTTCTTTGATTAGCTTAGTTAGTTGACTAGGATGTCTTTCTAGTTGCATGTTTGACTTTACTATTTACGAAGGCTTATTGCATAATGTCAAAAAAATTATATTAAATTAAGTTTATTTTTTATATTTTTAGTTCAATTATTTTATAATAATAATATATTATATTTTCTAATTTTAGACTTAACTTCATTACAAGTTATCTTGTAATAAGTTTATTTTAGCTTTCTTTACTAATAAGAATTGCACACAAAGGTTAAGTAGTGAATTAATTAAAATAAATAAGCTTATTGTATGTTTTATCTCTTATATTATTGAATTTATACAGTATTTTAGACTAGAAAGCATATGTTTTCAAAGTTTGAATCCATTTAGTACATTTTCTGATCAACAATTTCACTCACAACATAGCTAGTTTGATAGTTAGTAATTATGGAACAATTTTGTTGATACATATATTTAATTTTATATAGAGAAAAATATGATTTATACTCAATCAAATCATTCAAAACATTCATTTTACTAAAATGTAACAAGGGAATTTTGTATTTTATGAAGAAAATGAGTGGTGCTAGAGTCAAAGTTAAACCTATTTCATAAAATAACCTCAAGGAATGTACCAAAATCTAGATCAAGATAAAGTAGGAGGATTAAATCCATTCATCAAGTTAAGTCATGGTTAAAACCCTCAACTCTCTCTTTATTTTTCCAAGTCCTAGACTGATAGGATAGTTTGAATATGTAGGATTATGTTGGAGTTTTTTAAAGATAACATTATGAAAACCATTGGTATGGAAGTAGAGGGGGACTATGTATTCAATACAAAAAGTATAAAAAATAAGTTAGTTCAATATGTTTTCAAGGTTGAGGAGTGTATCCACCATTTTGATGCTAGGTTATTTAAAACTACACTCTCTTATCACTGGGATGAGATATGCCTCTACCTCATGAAGTACTTCATTCTAGAAGATTAGTATTGTGTCATCTACTCACATAATTTTATTTTAATGAATTATTTTAGGATTAAATCCTATTAATATTTCCTTTTTACTCCTCATGTCTCTAAAAATTAATACTATGGACTACCAAGAGGAAAAATCAATGTCATACTCCATCAAGCTTTTGTTTTTTTCTAATTAAATATGATCTCCTGATTGTCAAACTAGTCCCTACTTATAATGATGGTGATGAAGGTTTGGATGATGGGGTTTAACACTTTTTTAGTTATGAATAAATACCTACAAATGATGAATGGGAGAAAGATGAGACCCTAGCCAATTTCACTAGCAACATCAAAACCAAACATCCTAAGAAAGGAACTGAGAAAAGTAAATCCATTTTATGAAACAAATATAAATATCCTAGTGTAGACACATAAAATTAACATTTAAGATAATACCATGAAAATTTGATCACTCTTTTACATACTTATCTCTAGACCTATCTCAGGGCCCCTTTCAATCACTCTTGACCATCTCACACACTCTTCTAAGTTGTAAAATGACCCTAAAATGTATTCAAACCTATTATTATCAACATTACACATATTTTAGGTCCTACATAAAAATTATTATGGTAAAATAACCCAATGGACATGAGCACCCTAGGGGATATAAGTGCATCGCTCTAATGTCCTTACCCACTCTACTATATTTTTTCTAAGCAATGACTAGTTTACTAAATTCAAAGCTATAGGAAGGTCAACCCATGTCCCTAATAAGATACCATTCATAATATTTTCAATTATATGACTATATAATAACTTTTAAAACCATTTATCACAATAAGATGCTTCCACACCTAAAATCACCAGAACCACACTTGCACATTGAGAGTGGAATACCTATTTTCTCAATTTTGATTATATACAACCCTATTAGCCTAGAGCTCAAGTATAAATATAGATAAAATGTCATAAGTCATAGTTAAATTATCTAATCACATCATTATTATTATGGGTGTCATCAATCCCTTCATTTAATCAACTAAGTTCAGTTGTTGTCATATCAAACCAAGGTCAGTGTATAATGGTAGTCTATAATAAGGTATAAAGAATAAGGAATAATAGTTATTTATTTAGGGGTCATTTTTATCACTTAACCCTAAATATTTAATATACTTTAATTAATTTAAATATACTTTAATACTTGAAAATAAACACTCTTGTTGTAATTGTAAATACTTTGAAATAAACACACTTGCAAAAATCAATTTTTTTATATATAACCTTTTAGGGTTTAACTATGTAAATATTATGTTAGATTAAAAGGGCTGAGAGGTCTGAATTATTTAAATAATATTAAATAATTAATAAATTATTTTAATGTATTTTGACCTATTTTACCTTTCTAAAATAGTAGTAAATATGCATAAATATAGATATATATATATATATATAATGACTATCACAAATGATCTGGGTTCTAAAAATTGGGTTTTAGATAGATCTGAGAATCATTAATAGGGTCTTAGGATTTTTTCTCACTAGATAATAGCACCCCACCTAAATATTAGTGTCATACTAATGTAGTGTCCTCAAAGTGGAACTAGTGTCCCCTTTTAGAACTATTCCTATTTCTTAGGAGCACATGTGCCTATGTTTCTGGGTCTTGTTCTTGCATGAATGAAATCTAAAACTCTATGTTGTGCCTAGAAATTTTTATTTAGTGTGAAAACCCTAATCCTCCTTACAAGTATGAAATGAGAAATAAATGTGTGTTTGTTATTATGATAGGCTAGACATCCTCAACACCCTATTGTGAAGAGAGTTGCCTACAAACCAATACTCTAAGGAGGGATAAATTCTGATGTAGTTCTCCCACATAGTGCTTAGTAAAAGTATAAGTGAATGATATAATGAGAGTGGAATTATATGCCTTGAATTTTATTGAGCTTTAAAACATTTTAAATATGGGTTTAGGATTTATATAGATGATAGTATGTAGAAGTAGGGAAAAATAGGGATCAAATGCCTTAATTTTCTCAACTTGTTTTTTGTTTGAATAGGATTTTGTTTCTCTTTTCCATATAGTGAATAGAGGTCAAATATAATTATATTTATAGAGATTTTTAGCTTGTGTATATAAACAAATGTGCTTATTCCAACTTTAGGAGGGGTACACATTTGAAAAAGAGTCATTTGAGAGAGTTAGGGTAAAGGACAATAGTGCATAGTTGGGGACGCTAGTACCATATGGCTATAGTGTCCTAAATTTTGTGATAATGTCCACTAGGTAGACTATTATAAAAATTAGGTTGGGATCTAAGAAGACTATCTTAAGACTATGTTTAAACTAACTATAGTTATTTATGTTCTGCACAATGATTGGAAAAGTGTGGTAAAGGCTCTAAGATAAGTTTAGGGCTAAGATAGGAATAGGCTAACTCAAGAAACACTCTAAGCATTAAAATACCACTTTTAGGTGATTAAATTTATCCCTTTATTCTAGAAATGTATTAAAGTGAAATTAATAGTATAAAGGAAAAAGAAGCATACTTGGGCTTACCTTAGAAGTGAGACCCATCTAGCTAAGTTTGAGTTTGTGAGTATGGGTTTACATATGTGAAATATGATTCAAAGAAATGAACTACAATGAAACATGTAAAAATTATTCCTTACATAATATATGATCAAAATAAAAATACTATTCTAAATAAATTAACTGAGTAAAGTTGAGTAAAAGAGAGAGGAAAGGAATAAATACACCTCATTAGGTATGCAAACCAGTGCATGAACTTGGTGACAACCTATATGTATTAGTGTACATAGTGATCATATCACTGAATATCTTGGAATGATCTAATAGCTTGATCAATCCTCATATAGGTGGCTTAAGAACTCAATCTAGTTTTGATTCCATCATTACCCACCCATGCTCGATAGATCCTAATCTACGGATATCTTGGATAAGACTATAAGTGTGTCTAACCCTCTTATGTGTGTGGCTTAAGAACTCAAGTAGGCTATGAACCCATCATTTCTCACCCGTGTGAAGTAGATTCATCTATAACTAAACTACATAAAGTAATAAAGTATATAAAAGTGTATGCCAACTCCATAGCCACTTGAGTACATTAGGTGGCTCCAAGACACTCAGGAATGCAAACCACTGTAGATGGAGTAAGGCATAAATTTGGTGATAACATATAATGTGATAGAAATTGTAGATAATGTATAAAATGACATGGAATTTGTCAGTCCATCTTATCAACCTATGTGTAACCCAACATATGGAGACTATGTGTTATGCACATGCCCCTAATCTAATATTTGAGTATACTAATTCTGAATTGAGTATGTAATAATTGAATATATGTATTTTAATTGAATGTGGGATTGATCATTCCATGCATGATGCCCATAATCCAAGTAACTGGTATGAATCTGATCTAAAATGAGTGTATCTGATCAAATTATGAAGATAAGTGTCAAACATGTGAATGTATCTATGCAAATATATATTTTACCTTATGTTCTATATTTTCTAATGTAGATTATCCTAAAGTTGGGGCTACTAAACACTAGCAATCTATAGTGGACAATATCAGCCTGTGGTGCTAGTATTCTAATTTAGGTTCTAATGTCTATTTGGTCTGAAATCTAGGTGATTTGGACTACTTTCCAAGTCTCTATTTTTTCTGTCTGCCCTATCTTTGATTTTTAAAACTAAGCCTATATACTAGAAATAATCTATGAATAAAAAAGTAGGATCTTGATCTCTATGAAAAACCCCTATGAATTTCCCCTATTTTGAGGGTAGTTGTGAAACCTATGTAATAACTATCCTCAAAATAATAATCTCTACAAAATGTGTTAGTGACAACATATGCATAATATTCAAATACAATGTGCAAACATAACATCAAAATGTAAAATTATCTAATCATGATTAAGTAATGTAAGATATATGTTGTAATCTAGCATTGCACAAGGGTGTTAAGATAGATGTAAGAAATGTATAATAACAAATCTAAGTAGATACCTAGGGGGTGGGGCATGATGTCCATCATGGCACCCAAGTAGGAAGGGTAGTTACATGAGATCCCTCATGGCATTAAAAATTGGTGTGTGTGTAAAAAGTAGATAAAAGTGTCATAGTGAATAATCATATAAGGAAGCATATATATAAAACACATGAGGAATGTAAAAGTAGGCCAACATGCCACAATAAAATAAATATGGGCACATGTCACTAAATCTAATAATTAAGACATATATGGACATCATCAAATGTCCACATACAAAAAAACAAGTAATTTGGCTTAGAGACACATAGAAGGACATATTCAACTTTCTGCATATATAACTAATAAATCACACAAAAGGGACATGGGCACATGTCTAAGGCATCTAAATAAATAAGTGTCATAGATCCAAAGAGCAATGGCATATTCAAATGCCCTTGAAATGGAAGAAGCATAGGAAACATAATCAAGTCTAAACTAATAAATCTAGAAATAAAAGTATGCATAATTGTGTAGTAAAAATATATGTAAATGCTAAAATGTACATATACTGAGTCTAACTAGTGATAGTCAAAAAAAATATGAGCAATGAGTAGTAATGATCAATATTGATATATATCAATTCATAAATTGGAATGTGTAAGATGTAAGGATAGAACTTGGTAGTAGTAACTCTGTATTAGATGCCCTTGAGTGGGTAGATATATCAAATGAATAAACCTATATCAGTGTATATGCACCTAGTGGGTAGATGATAATAAGTTTGGATTACTGTAGTGGATTGGAGTATTGTATTTTATATGCAAACACTCAACAGGAACAAGTGAAGCATATGTGTATGTTAAGATTGAATATACTAAGATAGCTAGTAATATATAATATATGGAAAGTAGTAGAAATGTAAACATAGAAATGCATACAATCTATAAATTTTTTAATTTTCTAATTAATATTTGATGTTTTTTTATTTTGACATGTTATATTTTTTTTATTTTTTGGATATAAGCTATGCAAAAGCAAATGAAAATAAACTATGTATAATAAGAGTTAGAGAGAGAGAGAGAGAGAGAGAGAGAGAGAGAGAGAGAGAGAGAGAGAGAGAGAGAGAGAGAGAGAGAGAGAGAGAAGTATTTAAAAGAGTAGAAACTATACTAACCAATTATTCTAATGGGAGACTCACTATCAATGTGACCTATGTTGAAAATAGGAACAATAATATCTCATGTAGTGTGATTTCTATGTTATAGTTGAATGTTATTACAGTAGAAATCTAAGTATTATTCATCATTAGAGTCATAATAACCTAGAGTATTAGAAGGAATTGCCTCATACTATGGAGTTCATCTTTCTAAATTGTGCTTTGGAAGATTTATTATGACTTTGCCCTTTGAAATTATGCTTATTGTATATATATGGTACTATGGAAGCTCTTTTGATAGAAAACCTATTTTGAAAATGTTTATTTGTGTAGCATGATTTTGACATTACAAATCAAGTTCTTGATCTTTTTATAACATGTCATATGTATCTGGATGTTTGTACTTGATAAAATGTATTTTTGATTGATGTACCTTAGGATATTTAATAAATTCCAAATCTTGTCGACCAATATTATCAATTTCTAGAATAAGAGAAGTGATGCCTTGGGCCTGTTTGCCCAAACCTTGACCTTGATAGTCAAACTATTATAAATATTTTTGTGACCAAAATTATACCATATTGAATGTTGAGCATCCTTTTGGAGAGTTATATTTTCTTGATGTATTTGTGATTATTGTACTATTTCTTGATCTAACTATGCTTTTTGAACCTTTTATTGTTTTGAATTATGTTTTGGTAACAATTTATGTATTGTTTTTGAGTTTGACCCTTTTTGAATATATAGATGTGTCATTGTATGTTTTTTGGATAAAGTGTCACTATGTGAGTCATATATATCCATTATCTATTGTGTTTTCCCTTTCAATACTAAACATGAATCTATGTGGTGCCCATGCATTCTATGATATGCAAAAAAATATATGTATCTTCTCATTGGGTGTAGAGGAAGTAGGTTGATCAACTTAGATTTAATCATGTCCCTTAGTATCTCACCTGAATTCTTATTTGGCCTTTGAATGATTTTTTAATCACTATTTGTAGATGTAATTTTTTATGATTTATGATTTGGATATGTAACATTTTTTACTATAAATTGACTAGGTGAAGATGCATATACATGATTTACACTATTGTGCCCTAGAGGTCTTTGTCTTGTAAAATGATTTTCCAATGTTGTAATATTATCATGTAATAATTGATTATTATTTTGTAAACCTGTAATTATCTTTCTCATATTGATAATTTGATCATATAGAGCCTCACAAGTGAAAACCTTAGCTATTTGTGATTAAACATGTAGGTACACACCCTATAGGTAAGTGGTGTGAATAAGTTGAACATGGGGATTAGTGAAATTATTATAGGTTGTTTCATCTCATAGAGGTATGAGAGCATAGATATAGTTAGAGGGAAGTTATCTATCACCCCATAGAGATGAGGAGGAGAAAGATATTTTTTCCTGTGCATAAGATAGGACATTGAAACTTGAAACATAGTTGTTAGCTTATGTGTTAAATCCTCTATGTGTGTATGGGTTTGATTATTAATAAAATTATACATAGGTAAAATATAATTTGATATGAAATATGACATATATTAAAATTGATATAAAACATCATCTATACATATGTTTAGGTATTTTTTAAGTTCACTCTGAATTAAAGAGAACAAACATGCAAATGAAAGTATTAAAATTTTCAAAAAAAAAGTGATTAATTTCTTATATCATTATGATCATGATTGTATGAAATACAAATTAGAATATATAATAATTTGAAATGTAATTTCTAAAAATTAAAACCCTATGGTTATCTAGGGTTAGGCTTTTTTGAATCTAGGGTTTCTTTACAACAATTTAAATTATATGTAAATAAATTGAAACCTTAATATATAATTAATTTAATTATTTAGGTTGTCTAAAAATATCAAAAAATTAGAAGTATGAAAGCCTAATTTATTTCGAAATATGTTGGATTAATTCAAGCTAGGGGTTGAATAAATATTCTAAGTAAGTTGGGTTCACCAAATGATTTAACCTTTTAGGGTTTAACTATGTATATCCTATGTTAGATTAAAGGGTTGAGATGTCTAAATCAATCAAACAATATACAATAATGAATAATTAATTTGTTATGGATTTTGACCTATTTTTTATTTCTAAAATTATGAATATATATAAACTTATCTAGAAAGTGACTGTCGTAGATGATATAAGATTTGAAAACTAGGTTCTAGATAGGTTTGAGTGTCATCAATAGGGTATTGAGATCTATTTTCTCACTAGATAGTAGTGCCCTACCTAGAAAATAGTGCCATATTGTTATAGTGTACTCAAAGTGGCAATAGTGTCCCCTTTATAAGACTATTCCTATTTTCTAAGATCACTTGCACTTGTGTTTTTGGGTCTTGTTCCTATGTGCATGAAATCTAGAACTCTGTCTTGTGCTTGAAAAACCTATTTTATTGTGCAAACAATAATCCTCCTTACAATTATGGCATGAGAAATAAATGTGTGTTCATTATTAAGATAGGATGGACATCCTCAACAACCTATTGTGAAGAGAGTTTCCTACGTATCAATACTTTGAGGAGGGATCAAGCCTAATTTAATTCTCCCACCTAATGCTTGGTGCAAGTGCAAGTCAATGCTAGAATGAGAATTGACTTAGATGCCTTGAATGTTCTTGAGATATGAAAACTTTAAAATTTGAGATTAGGGTTTTTGTAGATGGTAGTATGAAAAATTAGGTTAGAATAGGGATAAAATACCTTAATTTTGATCAAATTATCTTTTATTTGAATAGGCTTTTACATATAGTGAATATAGGTCAAATAGACTTATATTTATAGGGATCTACAGTTTATGCCGATAAGAAAATATGCTTAGGCTAACCTTAGGAGGGGAAAATATTTAGAAAATAATTTACTTGAGATAATTGGGGAAAAGGAAAATAGAACATAGCTGGTTACACTACTTCCATGTGGTTATAGTGTCCCTAATGTGGCGCTAATGTCCACCTAACATAATACTAGGAAAACTAGGTTGGGATCTGGGAAGGTTGACCTAGGACTATGTTTGAATTAACTGTAGCTTCTTGTGTTCTACAAAGTGATTTTAAAAGTATGGAAAATGATCTAATATAGGTCTAGGACTAATCTAGGAATAGGCTAACTCAAGCGACACTTTTAACATCCAAATACCACTTGTATGTGATTACACTTAAAAACAAACTCAATCTAAACTGCAATAACATAAATGCAAAAAATGAAATAATTGAAAGATGAATGCTAAAAATTATGTAAACATAAACTTGAAAAAATAATACACAAAAAATACCTATAGTTTAATTAATTCACTCATACTCAACATAAATATTAAAATAATCAAACAACACACAACATAAAATACCACAAAATCAATTTTGGTTCCTTGGTTGAGTGGGATCTTCCTCTCCCTTGGAATAGGTTGTAGATCAACACTTAAGTATTCATGAAAATCAAATATTTCTTAAATTTCAAAAGATTTTTACAATCTAAAAATGTTTAATCCATGCTTAGTCTAACTCTTATTAACTCCTAATCACACTCTATTATCTCTCGTAATGAACAAGAAGGTTGTATTTATTATATAACTTCTTTAAAAATTTATTGTTAGAAATTAACAACTTGATTTTATAATCTTATAAACCTAAAAAATTAGATTATTATTCTAAAAAAACTAAAAAATATTTTATAACTAATTTACTAACCTTAATGACCTAACAAATCAGTTTTGAACATATTTCTTATTGTAGGCTAATAACTAAACAATAATACAATGAATTTAGTTTCTTCCAACAAGTTTGATGTGTGATATATTAAAAGTTGAATTACTATAAATATATTTCCTTATTTATGAATAATTATGTTTAGAAACATTATAAATAGATGTCTAAAAATAGGTATTAATCATCTTTTTCTTGTATCCTTCCACAACTGCATACCTTTGTAGTTTTGATGTCTATTTTTGGATGCTTCTAGTTTTAACACTCTATAAATAGAAACACTATAAAACAAGATTCATGACATGCCTTCATGCCTCCTTTAGCCTTTTAAACCTAAAAATTCATTCTTTGTATCTTTGGACTCAAATATAGGCAACTTCAGAGCTTGAATGATGTATTTTAGAGCTAGACTGATAAACTATAGAGTTAGTGTCTTATTATTTTTAGGAAACTAATGTTTAGTTCCTAAATAATAAGAGGTATGGAGTGAGGGAAAATTTTATTTTAATATGGTAAAATATAGATTTTTATCAAGTAAATTATATGAGGAAGAGAAAAAAATTATCTAAAAATGGGCTAAAATGGATGATTCGGGAATTAGAAATTGAGATGCAAGACTAGGACACCATCTAGAATCTAGATCTAACCTTCATTATATGATTGGATAGGAGTGATAAAAGTGGAGAGGAGTGGCATCGATGTTATAGTCCACCTTTATAACTATTGTCCTGAGGATTTGAGATTTATGGGTTTTGTTTTCTAGGTTAGTGTGAGTATGTGTACCAAATTTTAGAGGCTAGAAGTAAACAGATATATTTTAGGTCTGATTTAATCAAAAAAAAACTTGTATTCATCTACACACATGAAAACAACAAATGCATTAAAAATAAAATGGGGAAAATTTGGGTTAGGGGAAGAATGGTCACATGATCTAGAACCCCTATTGTCCTAATTACTACCTACATTAACCCTCAAGCTAGGGTCTCAAGTCAAATGTAGTTTCCCCTTAGGGAGCATGCATAGTCAATGTGCATGATATATGAAATAATTAATTTTGTCTAGGCCCTTCCTTGATCAAACATTCAATTCTATGTGTGATGCAAAATGCTGAGCTATACTATTGAATGATTTTTATTATGTCTAATGTGCTAAAGTAGTATGTGATAGATATAAAATGCCTTGTGAATTCATTTATATAGGAGACTCATTATTTCAAATTTGGGATCTTTATTTGTATTAGGCCAACATGGTAAAACTTAAGGACAAAGCTAATAAAATGGGTAAGACTCAACTAACAAAAGAAACTGACTATTGAAACTCAAAATTGCCTTAGATAAGAGTTTTATAAATGGACACTAGAGGCACCAAAGCTATAATCCAACCCCAACACTCCTCTCCTAAAATCCCGAGACTTGGGGGATTGAAAGAGGATAAAAAACCTGACCTAGCTGAGGTGGAATGACTATTTGAAAGGCTTGAGAAGATTGAGAATAGATAAAAAATTGATTTAAGAATAGAAAAAGACCAAAATGAATAAAACAAAGGCATGGCCAAATGTGAACAAAGCTCATATTATCTAGCTAGAGTCTCCTATGAAAGGAATGTGAAAATACATTATATGTGTGGTTACTTGACCAATTTAGGGTGTATACATTTTCCCTTATTTTAATCTTGTGACACAATGAAATGAAGTACTAGAGTAAAAGAAAGAAAAGAAAATATGTACCTAAACCTACCTGTATAGAGATAAGTGTGCTAAAAAAGGGTCTAACTCACTTCCTAGCCAAGGAATTGGATAGAGAGATAAATAGTGCTTAGATAAAGAAGAAATCCCTAAAATGGATGCCCCCTATACTGAATATAAGAGTGGAATCTATATGGCATGGAGAAGGAAGGTAATGCTTGCCCCTATGTTGAATATAACTAGAATGAGAAATGTTTGATTACCCAAAACCAATGTCTTCCCTCTATCTCACATAAAATCATGTAATCTAGAATATGTGTATAGAATATTTATGCTATAAATATTAAAATATATCATGCCCCCACTCTGAATAATCTGAACTTAAATTGAGAAGTGCTTAGAGGTCCAAAACTAATGTCTACCCTCTGTCCTACATAAACTTATGTAGTTTAGGTTTGGGTAATGTTATGGACCAAATATTGTAGATGATCATACAATCCAACCTGGTGATAACTTGGGTATAGTTGGGTGTAATATAAAATTTTGGTAAATGTGCAAGAAGATAATGGCATGTCTTGCCATTGCAATTTGTATAATCCTGGATGATGAAGAACATAAACATCTGTGCCATGCCCCAAAATCTAAGATGTGAGTGATGCATATGTCTAATCTAGTAGTATATATAACCACATGTGCTATGATCTAACATGCCCTACCCCATATGCAAAAATAGAGATAAAAATAATAATATACTCTACACTATGCCTATAATCTGTTAACTCATCTTCTAACTATGTCATGTTGTATGAAGCTGCATGTATGAGATGTGTAGTATGTACATGCCCCTAAATATGGTATCTAGTTTGAATATATATCAAAGTCACTATGAATCTATATAATCTAAACAACTATGTATATAACTAATCTATGTATTTGTAAACTGAAGGTATGTCCCTTTGAATGTCTTGAGTAATGTTAAATGATCCATGTAGTCTAAATCACTGTATATCTTAACTGATCTGAGCTGAATATGATAATCTAAATACTAGAAGTGTAAGAACCATACTGAGTGACCCATGTAGTTTGAATCACTATATGTTTTGACCAATCTAAGTTGAATCTGATAATATGAAATCTAGAGGTGTATAAACCATGGTGTATCCATCTATGAGAGTATATAGGAATGCTAGATAAGTGTAGGAATAGGAATAGTAGGAATGATGCCCCCTTTTGGGGAGAGGGACAAGATTTGTGATAGAAGAGGTTGAGAAAAAAGTGATAACTAGTGGCATAATTATATAAGCAAGGTTGGTATAGTTTTAACTATTTGAGAAGTCATTTGATTGATTAAACTGAATTTTTTTATAGTTGAATGAGTTTTTTGATTGGTTAGGACCAAGTTAAATTTCTAAGTGTAAATAGGTATAGATATGTGTGTTTCATAGTAGGAAAATGATGTAGTAAAATATAAAGGCTCATGTGATGTTGAATGTATCATTTTTATGATTATGTGGAACAAAATGGCTTGTAAAATAGAGCTACAGGGTTGAAGTTATAGGAAAAATGGTATTTTGCTTTGAATGAAAAAGTTGTTTGATATAAGAAAATTGGATTGATTCTCAATTTTTTTTTTGTTGAATAGGTTGAGATTTGGAGCTCTAGAGTAGGAAATATGTTGAATATATGAGTACCTACTATGACCCATTTTTAGTAGTTGGCAGTCCAGGTGGTGACTAGTGGGGAGGTTACCCTAGTAAGTAGCTAAAATGTGTGATTTTGCCTATTTAGAAGCTTATTTTTGATGTTTTTGAGATGTTTTAAGTAGCCTAGGAAATTTCTAACTAGTTACATTACTCCCATCCCTCCTTCAGTGTTGTTTTCCAATCTCTAATGCTATTGTCCAAGTTCCAACACTGTTGTCTAAGTTGTAGCATTGTTGTCATGTACCTATTGCTATTATCCTAGAGGTTGGATTTTTTGAGTTATTGCTTAGTTTAGTTGATATTTTTTTTATTTATTGATTTGTCCTAGTTAATTGATGTATATTCTATTTTCTAGTGTTTTAATAGGGCAAGGTGTAAATTAGAGAGTTCCATAGAGGTCAAGCTATGGAGACACTGTGGTTGTTGCCTTTATTAGCCAATGATAGGGATGTGATGGATAGAGTAGGGTTGGGTCATGTGTGTGACCTATGATTAAGGAATTTGAAAAATATAGGAGGTTAGATAAATTTTTAGTCCATAAAACCATGAAATAAATACACTAACATACTAACATCTCTAAGCCTAGATCTTAGGGGGGAGATTAATGAACAAACAACAATTGAAAACCCAACTAAAATGCAAAGAATAACAATCTTTACCTTCCTTGAGAGATCTAAATTATTTATTCATTGGCTTGCTTTGTTTATTCATAAGAAATCTTTATTAATGACATATGGCTAACATCATCTCCTTTATGCACCATTGTTGAATGCTTGGCTTGATTGATATGCCTTGGCTCAAATTTAACATTATAACACTAGGCTTTTAGCTTCATGAATATATTTTTGCATTATAACACTACTTTGATTGAGCTCTCTAAATGAAGAGCTCTAAGCTTACTTTTATAGGATTTTAAATCCCTTGAAATGGGTTAAATCTTACCATGGTTGAGTTTATTAACTTTGGTTGAGTTTGGCATATTCCTAAGATATTCTTTTAGATATTTTGCATTTGAGACAACTCACAAAAGTAATGAATAGATTCTAAAATGTTCTAAGAAGCTTTTGATATTTGAATTTTTCTTTTTGGTAATTGATTTATGAACTCATTTTCTCAAGGATGAATTTAATTAGGATTTGAAATTAATTTAACTTGCTAATTGATTTTGATTAGGATGTGCAAGTCAATTAATTCTTTTTAGGCACTTGGTCATTTGTTTGATTTTGATTAATTCAATGTATGTATTTTCCTTTCTTAATTGATTTATTAGGCCAAATTGATTTAATACAAGGTTATAAATCTAAATTTGGGACTAATAGAAATTCTTAGGTTAAATGTTCAATGATTGGTAAGAATTGGTCTAATAGTCTGATGTAAATCCAAGTGGCATAGGTATCTAATTAGCACGTTATGTGAGAGGTGGAATGTAGATACGTGTAATTTTTTTCTTCTTAATAGGGAGATTATAATTATTTTAGAGGATGTGTATCATATTCTACACTTACCAGTTAGTGAATGTTAGGTGACATTGGAGGATAACATGGGTGTGGATGTTATTTATCATGCATCCCTATATTTTTCTATTGTTCCCTTAGGCATACATAAGAGATGTAGTGATAGAGATGTATTATTGTTAGTTATTATGCATGTGAGTATTTTATGCCTAGGAAAGTGGTTAACCATGTTTTTGGCTTCATGTTTTCTATAGATAGGAGTGGGGTGTCTTTTAGGAACCCCTTATCCAATGGAAGCACAATTGATTACTTTCTTATAAGCAATTAAACACATAATTATACCAGAATAATTAAGTAACTAGAAACTTGAGACAACAAAGAATTTGAGAGACAATACACACTCTTGTATTAAATATTACTAGAAGAAAATACAATAAGGAAGATGCCACTTCTTCCTCCACCTCAAAGGCTTGCCACACCTCAAGACCTTCTTCCCTCTCTCTCTTGCTCAACACAACAAACTCAACAACCTGAGTTGTTATCCCTCCTTGAATACTTCAACTGATCTCCTTGACCTTACACCTGTAGATCTCCTTGACCTTGCTCCTTGCTTCAATGCTTTAGTTGCTTGCTTGATTTACAATACATGCCTCATGGGTCTTTAAATAGAATCCCATGGTTACAAAAATAGAACTCTAACTACAATAATTAGACACACAGCTCGTGACTATAATTAGTCATTTAACATGCAAACACTCACTTCACTTAACTGACTGTTCGTCAACAGCAGTTCTAGAACACACAGGCGACCGACGTCGGTCCCTGCTTGCCTAGTGCTGTCGACGTTAGTCAACTCCCTGTCGATGCCGGTTCCCTTTTGCACTGGTAATGACCAACGTTGGTCATGCTACCGACGCTGGTACTTCTGGATCTTCAACAACCTCTTGTTTCTTCATGTTTGTAATAGTTTGAAGCTTTTAGCTCCACACCCTAACAATCTCCCACTTGGAGATAAATAACTGAAACTATACCTGTACCTATACACCATCTATTTGTTCCCTCAGCTCTGTATCCCTCTTCAACATCACTCTTGAAGACCAACCACCACAAAACCTATGATGCAATACCTGTCACTTATGCGAAAAGAATTTTGCTGCTCCTAAATTCTTCATGACATACTTCTGAACCAACTCTACCCTTAGCTCAGAAAAACTCCCTGTATATGAAACCCTGTAATAAGTAACACAATACAGTAATAGGATAATGTAGCTAATATTATCCAACTTGGTAAAGATAAAATACAATGGTCAAACCTTCATTGTCCTGTAGCCTAATCAAGACATATATACCATAGCATTCTATCTCACGTGTCCATCCACTCTCTTCTCTAACTTGGGAATCCATCCCTCATCTAGTGCTTCCTTCCAGCTGACAACTCCACCAACAAATACTTGTTTGGTTATTCTCCAAGGACTCACACTCCTCATCCATGCCAAGCTCCCACTATTTCTGGATTCTACCTGCATTGCTTCTTCCATCTTCCTAGTTCTTGACCATCAGTAAGCAATATAAAGAAGGTGAACAACGAATATGAGGTTCACTTACCCTTTCTGACCTCCATATGGGTGTTTGAGACTCCTTAACAGCTTGCTGTCCACCCAACATCTGTTTTAGTGACTGATCTCGGCCATCTCCCAGTCTGCTCCTAATCGATGTCAGTTCCCTGCACTGACCCTGACTATCGACATCATTTCCCTAGCCGATGCCGGTGTCCACCCTACCAACATCGGTCCCTACTTGATCGACATCGAACTTCTTTGCCTGACTCTACCGACCCTGTTGGTCTGTACATGACCGATATTAGTATCTAGCTAACCGATTTCGGTCCCAAGTGACTGACGTCGGTGTCTGTGTGTTCCTGTAAGTGATGAAATTTTCATTAGCAAGCTCATCTTGGATCAAACCTCAGTCCATATTGCCCTACTCAGAATTATTCAGCCCCTGTGACTGATCTCTATCCTTCATCTCCTCCATAAACACCAAGGCTTCTTTGTTCCTGTCAAAAGCATCAAATTTCCTTTTCTTGCAATGAACTATATCTATGCTTTCTAAATCTAAACACATACCTTTTGAACCAAGAACGTCCATTCGCTTCTTATTCATGTGACCAAGCCTATTAAGCCACATCTTTGAATCTACAACTGAAGTCGATAAACCAGAAGTAGAATCAGTAATACAAGTAGATAGATAAAGAGTACCTACTTTCTTACCTCTAGCTAAAACAAGTGCTCCCTTGGTAACTTTCCAAGAATCCGCTGTGAGGGTTATTGTGCATCCCTCATCACCCAACCTTCCTATAGAAACCAAACTCTGCTTCAGAACTGGGACATGCATGACCTCCTTCAACACCCATGTGTTGTCCATCTGCAATCTTAGCTGCACTTTCCCTTTGCCAACTATTTTACAAGGCGTACCATCCCCTAAATAAAGAACTCCAAAGTCTCCCTGTTCATACTCATGGAACAAATCTCTATTTGGGGATGCATGAAAAGAAGAACCAGAATCTAAAACCTAAGATCCTACCTGACTATCCAAAGAAAGTATGAGAGCATCCTGTACCATAATATTTACATCCTTTGCTTCTTCATTACCTACATGTTGATTCTCTTTATCCCTCAACCAACACTCCTTTATGTGTCCTCTCTTTCCACAAAATCAACAGGTAACATCTCTGGATTCGGATCTCCCTCCCACCTTCAACCTTGATTTCTCTTGCTCTACCTTCTCTCTTTGCCTTCCCCTACTTTCTACACTTAGAGCATTCCCTGATGATTCACCTGTGCTTCTCCTGCATATTTATTCATTCAAGATCACACTATAACATCATCAAATTTTAAGATTTTAGAAGCAGATGCAGAATTACTTACTGCCATAAACCAAACTATCCCAATTTTCAAGTAAAGAGCATAAAATTAAAAGAGCCTTTACTTCATCATCAAAAACAATATTAACTAAAGCTAACTGGTTTACCAAACCATGGAAATCACTAAGATGAGTATGTACCGATCTGCCTTCTTGCATTTGCAAATTAAATAACTGCTTCATAAGAAATACCTTATTAGAAGCTGAGGGATTTTCATATAAATTTGCCAAGGATTTTATCAACTTTTGCATTGTCTTGCACTGTGACAAGTTGGAAATCACAGACGATGCAAGGCTCAACCTTATGGAACCCAGAGCCTTCTGGTCAAGAACACTCTATTCTTCATCCTTCATATCTATGGGCTTGCATGCAACCCCACCCAATAGTAAGTATAGATCCTTCTGATACAGATAATCCTCTATCTGCATCCTCCAATGTTGATAATTCTTGTCGTTAAACTTCTCCCATTCGTAGCTTACTTTCTTCTGCCATTGCTGAACTCCCACTCAATCAGAAAACCCTGTGAATGATTTGTAATCAAAAAACAATAACCTACTCCCTACAAACCATAGCTCTGATACCAACTGTTAGGAACCCCTTATCCAATGGAAGCACAATTGATTACTTTCTTATAAGCAATTAAACATAGAATTATACCAGAATGATTAAGTAACTAGAAACTTGAGACAACAAAGAATTTGAGAGATAATACACACTCTTGTATTAAATATTACTAGAAGAAAATACAATAAGGAAGATGCCACTTCTTCCTCCACCTCAAAGGCTTGCCACACCTCAAGACCTTCTTCCCTCTCTCTCTTGCTCAACACAACAAACTCAACAACCTGAGTTGTTATCCCTCCTTGAATACTTCAGCTAATCTCCTTGACCTTACACCTATAGATCTCCTTGACCTTGCTCCTTGCTTCAATGCTTTACTTGCTTGCTTGATTTACAATACATGCCTCATGGGTCTTTAAATAGAATCCCATGGTTACAAAAATAGAACTCTAACTACAATAATTAGACACACAGCTCGTGACTATAATTAGTCATTTAACATGCAAACACTCACTTCACTTAACTGACTGTTCGTCAACAGCAGTTCTAGAACACACAGGCGACCGACGTCGGTCCCTGCTTGCCTAGTGCTGTCGACGTTAGTCAACTCCCTGTCGATGCCGGTTCCCTTTTGCACTGGTAATGACCAACGTTGGTCATGCTACCCGACGCTGGTACTTCTGGATCTTCAACAACCTCTTGTTTCTTCATGTTTGTAATAGTTTGAAGCTTTTAGCTCCACACCCTAACAATCTCAATTGCATATAATATGCATGGGATCATGCATAGTATAGAAGTGTATGACACTATGATCTCATGGGGTAGGACTATGCTTGCCCACTTATATAGGGATCTTTATCAGTTTACTCATGAGATATTCAGTGGTGACATGAGTGAAAATAATTTATTACATTACTAGGCTTATGAGCATATAGTAGTTGTGTGGTTGATAGGATTATTGAGGGAGATGTGGGCACCCCCATAGCCATATGAGGAGAAGTGGATGAGTACATTGGCTATCATGTTTTCTAAGATAGATCACTATAGATGAGTTTTAGATAGATTAGGAGCTTAATATATCATATGGAGGCCTTATAGAGGATTCCCTAGGTGGCTCAAAGATGGAGTGCAATTATGGTATATTAGGGTTAGTTGTTGGCTACATGACCATTGGGTTGGAGTGTATGATTACTTTTAGTATGAGTACATGACTAGATAATTTGGGGTACCACAAGATGTGGCCCCTATAGCATGGGTGTGGGTGAGGAGTTCATGGGCACAAATGAGGGAAAGATTTCATGGGAGACCTACTGAGGCTAAGTTAGCACCATTACCTTTGGATGTATGAGATATGACTATAGATATTCTTGATGTAGATGATGTTTTATTCATAGAGGCATATACCAGATAGTAGATGAAGCATTGATGGGCTCCATTATATCCTATTGATGGAGGGGATTCCCCTAATATGAGGATCTTACTTTGATTGAGAGGATGGGAGGTAAACATTGATTATATTTGAATTGTTGTTCAATTTTTTGCATGTTTTAGCTTATTTTAAAAATGCATGTTTAACATAGTGTTATAATTTTACATGCAGGTGGAGTGATAGGTGATCAAGATAAAGCATAAGCTAGGGCAAGAGGTGGAGATGATGGGTTTTGGGAGACCATTATTGAGTCTACACTTCACAAGATCACATGACATATTACTAATGATGTTGTGGAGGAGGGTTTGATTGAGAGAGAGATAGTTATAATCAACATTTATGCTCATTTGTTTGACAGGTCTGCTATAGCTACAATTACATGTGTTAGGGTAGTAGGAGAGAAGGATGAGTTGGATAGGCATAGGATGCCTCCACCTGACTATGGATGAGTGAGTATATGGATCATAGATGAGTACACATATTTACAAAGGTGTTATGAAAACTTGTGTGAGGATAATGATTGGTTACTAGAGTGAGATAGTTTACATAAGAGGCATTTAAGAGCTTGAGGAGGTGTGGGATCATCAATTACTAGGCTAGACTATGGGACTAGTACTAGAAGAGACAGTGAGACTGAGAGTGAGGGAATGATGGCCATTCATGGTTGATTATATCTTGATATGATGTATATATTTTTATACCATAGCATTATATATATAT
>JARHVA010001401.1:3480000-3486298 GCA_037957365.1 Torreya grandis | reverse complement strand
TTAAGCAATTTATCCCATTGGGTACACTCACTCCATTATATCTCCTTTGCATGATCATATGTTAATCATCAGTTCTTATGACAAGTTCAATCTTTATCTCTAATTAGCTCTAAAGAATGTGACACTTGGAATTAATGCATGCCTTCTCCAAATTTTTGTCAATTACCACTATTGAGACACTTGGAAACCTTGAATTTGTCATTGACTTATTGTCTTTAAATATATTTATTGATTTACTATGCAAGCTCCATGATTGTGACATTTGTCACTAGCATATTTACTCAGAGATGCCTTTGATAAATTGACTTTGCTATATTTTTTTGGATCTTTAGGGTAAGATTAAGTTCCATCCATTGATCAAGATAGGATAAATATAAGGTTTAATACTTAGGAAATATTAAGTCCTTTGATCACTACTTGAGTTGATAATTACTATGGTGAATGGGTCAGTTTTATAACGATAACAAAGATGTAAGTTATAACTTAAACTACTTGGGTCTACGTTATATCTAGTCAACAAAAAAATAGAAAATCCTATGAATGCCATGAATTAAATCCTTAGGGTTTATCTAATAAACCTTATAATTTCTAAGAGCAAAGATAATTAAATTATGGGATCATCACTCATCTAAACTTGTAGACCATATATTTAAGATGTTCATGAAAAACCCATAACATATCTTCTATATATTTCCTTTGCAAATGTTCATAAATGGTATTTTTAAAATCATGAAAACTTTATATGAATTTGTGTAGATTTGACTATGGGGACCATTTCAATATTCTTGGAAGGCTAACTTTACACCTATATACTTCTTATTGTGCTTAGTCGCATGACTTGTAATTTAGCACATAATATCCTCTTACATAGGATATTACATACATATATCCATGTGATCCTAAATCCTTCATATGTGCAAGATATGGCATCATCAAAGTGCCTACTTAATTCTACTAAACCCTTTTTCAAATTTGGCTAAGTATAGAAACTTAGTGAATTTTCCCTGAGTAGCCAACTTTGCATCCTCATATCTTCTATTGCACTTCATTGCATGACTTCAAATTTAGCACATAACAACTAGGGACTAATTTTATTTAAAATATATGAATATATTTCCTAGATTCATAAACATTTTGAAATGGTGTTATCATAAAAATTCCTTCTCATATTTTCCTACCATAGACCCAAAATGTCTAGATGATCAATCTAAAGAACTAGATGAGATCCACTCATGCACACAATTAATCTAATCATCCTTGAACTTTGATAAGATATTTTTTATATCCTCAAGTCACCATATTTAATCTTGAACATCAATGATATGTTTATAATGTACCTTTTGACATTAGTGACAATCATATTTACAAAAATCTCCCCCTTTGTCATTGATGGTAAACTAAATGCTCTGATCTTCTAATATTTTTCTCTATGTCTAGCATTTATTGCATTGGATTTTTATGGGTATGAGTTAAATATATTCATATAAAAATTTCTCCCCCTTAGGTAATGGCACATTTTCCTAATACTCAACTTGGACACTTAGTGTGCTTATTCTTTGACATTTTCACTTTTTCTCCAAAATTTTGCAGACAATATTTGGTATTTTTCTCCCCCTTTGTCATCAATGGAAAAGGAACTCTTTATAACTATTTGTATAAATGTTTCTCCCCCTTTATTAGATAAAGGAGTTTTTCCAATAATGTCCAACCATAAACTCATTATAAATTTTCAAAAGTATGCATACCTGAGTTACCTTTTCTTTCTTCTTCTTTTAGGGATTAACAAAGCTTCTATGAGTCTCCCCTTGGACTCATGCCCTATCACTAGGATCTATTGATGTGATGTAGGATCCACCACTCCCAAATTTTATCTTAGATACTCAATTTTTTCCTTGGGAACAGGTTTGTTGAATATGTCTACAATTTGATCCTAAGTTGACACAGTCTATTGTGACCTCTTGATCTACAACCCTCTCTCTTAATAAGAGATACTTGACTAATGTGCTTGGTTCTATAATGCATCACTAGATTTAATGATATATTAATAAAACTTTAATTATCAAAAATAATAGAGATTGGTGACCTATACTCTACCTTGATGTCTTTTAGTGTTTACTCTATCTACAAGACTTGAGTGTAACATGACACTACTACTACATACTCTGCTTCTATTGTAGAAAAAGTAATTGACTCTTTCTTTTTTCTCAACCATGAAACAATTCTATCTCCAAGGAAAAATGCACCACCACTAGTGTTTCTTCTATCATCCACACTTTATACCCAATCAACATCAATATATGTTATCAAAGTGAAATATTCACTTGTAGGATACCATAGGCCATAGCCAATTGCGCTATTAATGTATTTAAATATCCTTTTCACTGTATTATCATGTGAATCTTTAGGATTATCCTAAAATCTCAAAACCATGCACACTTCTTGCATGATATCTAGTCTTAATGTAGCTAGGTATAACAAACTACCTATCATTGATATGTACATAGTCTGATCAGCATCAAGGGACTCATCTTCTTTGCTCAACTTGCATCCAATTATCATGGGAGTATTAATTGGTTTTTTACATTCCATTCCAAACTTATTGAGAATTTCATTTTTCATATTTGGTTTGGGATATAAATATCCCTATATTAGATTGTGCTATTTGTAGACCAAGGAAGAAAAAAAGTTATCCTATCATAGACATCTAAAACTCATTTCGTATTTATGTAGTAAATTCTTTGGACACTTTGTTATTGATACCACCAAAGATAATGTCATATACATAAATATTAAAAATAAACATATGTTCACTTTCTAATTTGAATTACAAATTATTATTCTCACATCCTTTATTGAAAACTTGTTGTAGGTACTAGTCCAATCATGCATGTTTTAAACCATACAAAGCTTTATTTCATTTGCATACATAATATTCTTGTTCTAACAACTGAACACCTTTAGGTTGTTCTATATAGACTTCATATTATAGGTTCCCATTCAAAAAAGTTGAATTAACATCCATTTGATAGACTTTGAATTTATTATAAATAGAGAATGCTAGAAAAATTCTTATAGATTCCAATCTAGAAACTAGAGAAAATGTTTCCTCAAAATCCATGCCCTCAACTTGTGCATATATTTTTCACACCAATATTGATTTATTCCTTATAACAACTCCATCCTTATTGACATTGTTTTTATAGACCCATTTTGTACTTAACACATTCTTATTTGAAGGTCTTAGAACTAATTGCCAAGTTTTATTATTTTCAATTTGGCTTAGTTCTTCTTCCATATATTTTAGCCAATTCTCATCATTAGTGGAATCAACATAGCCCTTAGGCTCAATTTTAAACATTAAATAAAAACTTACTTACTCCTTGTTCATTGTAACTCTTCTCCTTGTCTGAACTCCTTCATTCTTATTTCCAATTATTTTCTCTTTAGGATGATCCTTTTGAACAAATCTTGGAGGTTCCTTTTCATTAATTTCCTTAGCCTCTTCATACTTTTTATTTGAGATATGATTCTTCAATACTGATTTCTTTGTTAGGTTCACCATGTTTCAATCCTTTTTCAACCTTAAAATTTATGATCTATATAATCTTATGTAGCCTTTTATTGTAACATATGTAATATTTTCTTTGAGTGGAATAACCAATAAATATTCCTTCATCACATCTTGATTCAAAGCTTCCTAATCTATCCTCTTTTCTTCTGATGTAGCATTTGCTTCCAAACACTCTGAAGTATTTAATAGAGGTAGACTTTTCATAACGTAGCACATAAGGTTTTTTGTCACTATTTACCCTCAATTTAACTCTATCCAAGATATATACTATTGCTTGTACTATTTAGCATTATTTTGGCCATCTCCTTATCTATCCTATTCTTTTCGTCAATAACTCCATTATATTATGGAGCCCTTGCTATAAATTATTTCCTTTTGATCTCATGCTTCTCAAAATACATGATGAATGAATTTAAGGTGAATTATCCACCTTTATCAGATCTTAAGCATTTGATTTTTTGTCCAATCTCATTCTCCACCATGGCCCTAAAGATCTTGAATCTTTTAAATGCCTATGACTTGTCCTTCAAAAATTTACCCATGTCATTCCTAAAGAATCACCTACAAATAAAATGAATTATCTATCTCATTTAGATACTCTTGTCTTATTAGGGCCACAAAGATTAGTATGAACTAATTCTAGAGGCTTTGTAGTTGCATACTTCTTTTTTTGAAATCTGACCCTTGTCTGGTAGCCTAGTTAACATTTCTTGTAAGTAGTGTCTACAAGTTTGGTTATCTTAGGCATGTGTCTAACACACTTATTTTAGCTCACTTTGACTAGGTTATCAAGGTTGACATGACCCATTATTATATGACATAACCAACTCTCATCAATATTTCTTATCAAGTAGTTATTACCATTCACTTCAACAAGATTATAGATATTTCTTTCAGTTCTTTTCCCTTTTGTAACTAATATTCTATATATATTTAACTTGCATCCTTATACATTAAATATGACCTTATATTCATTGTCACATATTTGGTTGACACTTGCATATTATGCTTCAATATTTCAATATAAAGGACATCATGTGTAGGCAATTTTCCATCTATGTTCAAGGTTCCTTTACCTCTAACTTTACTACAGTGTTTTCTCCCAATCTGAAGATCCTTCCTTAAATTTGCTCAATTTGATGAACTTAATTTTTTCAATAGTCATATGCTTTGAGAAACCATTTTTTATCACCCACAAATTTTGCTCCTTAGCATGGGGTGTAGTTTGAGCAATCATAGATTTATCTTTCACTTTCCACACTTCCTTGGGTTTCTTATATGGATTTTTTTTCTAATTTTTAGAGACTTGTGAACCTTATTCACATTGAGAGGCATGCCTTTCTTTACACTATGTACTTTTGATCTTAAAAATATAGTTCTACATTGTTTATCTATGTGACCAAAATTATTTCAATTATAACATATTACATTTGTATCTAACAAAGGAGCAAATGACTTTGTACTTAAAAATTTTGTTCTCATTTTAGGTAAAACTCTTAAATCCATAGCCCTATAACCAAATTGATTAAAGGTATAAAAATAAACATATAAATATGAGGAGTACCTAGTCATAACATTTCTTGGTGTAGTATGAGGAACTCTTCTAAACTATGGCTTCTTCAAGTCTCTCACTTTTGTGTATTAATCTGCATCATCTACCTTTGTCTTCTTTTTTTAGGCTTATTTTCTCCTTTAAATTTCTTCACATCATCTGTGTTTGAGTCTATCTTTGTATCCTTGAAATATTTATCTTTCTTTTCTCTTATTTTTCCTTCTACTTTGAAGTTGTCATATAGGTTATCAATGTACTAATTATGGAAATTTTCCTTTTTCATAACCAAGACCTAATCTCTTATTTGATGGATTTTGAGAGTTGATAAATTCATCAAGAATGTATGATCCTCCTATCAACTTCAAAATTTTGTCTAGTTTTCCTTTATATTTCTCAAGCTCTTTTCTCAAAGCCACTATCTCAGCTTCTATATTTATGCACTCATCAAATTTAGATTGTAGTTAAAGTTTGACTACATATTCTATTCTTTAATCTCTTCAACTTGTGTCTTTAGTCTAACCACCATTTTATTAGATATTTCAAAACATTTTGCCATTTTCTAAATTTCCTTTTGTCCAAGCTTCTTTTATTTTGAGCTTTCTTTGTATATCTTGTTAATTTTCACTAAAAAACAAATGAGATCACACTCTAGATCCACTTCTCCTTCTTCTTCTTCGTCTAATTCTTCAACTTCTTCTTGATCCATATAAGCTGATCCTATTATCATTAATATGACTTAATTTTCTTTAGCCATAAAAACATAGTCATGATCCTCATTAGAACCATCATTTCCACCCATTGAATCACTATCTTCTTTTGTGTATAGACCTTTCTTATTTTTTAATAAGCTCTTCTTCTTAGAATAGTGAGGCTTAACCTTTTTACTATTCTCTTATTGCTTAGAGTTATCTTTTTTATTGTAAGGTAATTTATAAGAAAAATTTCCTAATTTACCATAGTTAAAGCATTTAAAAGGTAACTTACCTCTATACTTTCTATACCCTCTCTTTAGTCTTCTAACAAATTTTGCTCCTTCTTCATCAGTCTCCTCAGATCTAGATGTAGGTGCATATGCCTTCACTAGTTTAGATGCTTTAAATGAAACTTCTATCTTAAAGGTATCTATCTCTCCCATTCTCATCTCATAGGTTGTGAAAGTTCTATGCAACTCATCA